>JAGWCC010000988.1:0-131741 GCA_022651775.1 Drusus annulatus | reverse complement strand
AAAAAAATATGTTTTAATATTTTATTGTCAATACCAGCGCAAACTGTGCACTCGCATTAAGTTTATCAAAGATGGGAACGTTTGAACAGACTGCGCTCTGTTTTACCCTTCTTGTTATTGTGTACTCAATGCCACGGGTATTTACATAATACACTCCACATTCGCAACAAGTGCCCGTTAAGGCTAGGCCATTGCTATGCTAAATTTATTAAGGGGGTCCATTTTACCCTCACATTCTGTAGGCTGTTGTATCACTCCACAGGTTGTTATGGCAAAATAATAGTAATAATGTACATTGTAATCATATTTTACGAAGGGCAAACATGCATTTCGCTTTTGTTTTAAAATGTTTGGTTTTAGCCGGTATTAAACTATATTCTTTCTCCTCTATACTCGTATTTAAAAAATTATTTGCTTGTCTTCGATTTTCTCGAAAATTACTCCACTAATTTCGCTGAAAATAGCACAGTTTGTTTTTATTAGTAACGGGAAGGTTTAGAGAGTAGTTTGAATGAAATTGAATATGATGTAAAACTGTTGCTATAACGTTTTATAATTAGTATGAAAAACATTGAACCCGCAATGTTGCATCCCAATGATTCGGATAAATATGTCATTCGAAGTCAAACGTCTGCAGTTTACAGTGCGACTCGTATTTGCTATGACCATCAACAAAGCAAAGGGATAATCGCTACCAGTGTGTGGACTAAATTTGGAAAATCCGTGCTTCTTACATAGACAGCTGTGTGTGGCCTGCTCAAGCGTCGGGAAACCTTCTGATTTATTCATACACGCACCTGACGGAAAAAACAAAAACAAAAAATTGTATTCATAAGCACTTCAATAAACAGAATTAAAATACAAACACTTTATTTTTTTGAGTAGCATTGCAAAGCATGCCAGGTGCTCGCTAGTATTTAATAAAAATCACTTGATGTCCTACTACCCAGATGAAGGCACCGTTCATGTCCGAAAGTAGTTAATTTTAGCTTGCGTACAAACATCTGCATGTGCAGTATGCACCGCAATAATGCACACCGGATTTGCTACAGAATATTATTCGGGTTCCCGCGTTATTGCAGCGCTTTGACGATGTTTTCCGAAGCACCGCGTCAATGTTTCTTTGATAAAATGTAACAACTCCATAATTCGAGTATCACCTACTACGGTAGCGTTTGCACGAACGTTGCAAGTGTAGAACATGTTTTAAATTAAATAAAAATAATATATGTGTATATATATATATATATATGGCGGCTTGTGTATTGCACACACCCAATTAGCTGTATAGGGCCATGGCACGCCACCGCTAATCGGTCGGTATAAATGTAACTATTGTACAAAATTAATTCTGTTCATTTGGTGGTGTTGTGCAATGGAGACGTTCCCTGGGATTAAATTTTCAGAGAGTGGTGGTTAAATTCGTAGACCCTTGTCGGGAAAACATGAGCAAGTTTTAAGCCTCTGGATCCTCGACAGTGTTGACTTAAATATTTGTGGTAGAGGAAACGCTGAGAGTGTGAGGCACACGAAAAACCACTCTGTCTGTGTGGCTAACACAATGTCGAAACCTGGATAATGACACGACTTTATTGTTATTTTTTGTATCATGTGTTAATTTGGGTTATCGAAAAGATTGCCATAAGCACCTACATAATATGTTATCTATATCTCAGGCCTGACAATTTTTGATTGTTTTTTTTATGTGTCTCAGTTCTTGCAACGTTCCACTTATTTAATATTAAACTTGTACTTAATAATGATAAATACGTTTTCGAACAAAGTAACTAACCATCACGCTGTTTTCCAGTAGGAGTAGTCAGAGATGATGAACCGCCACACAGCTCTGCCTTGGCAATATCCCTCGCTTCATTCACATTCATCGTTTCATGCACATTCTTCCTCCGTCTTCTTTTACCATTCACTGTGGTGTTTTACATTCTTGTGACATTCCTTTCTCCGTCCATTAGCTCTACATATACGAACCGTATAAGCGTCCATTTCTTAATCTTATTCACTATGCTTATATCGGTTTTTCATTACCTCCGGATCTCCACATTTGTAATACGGTCGTACATGGTTTTACCATACATACGCGTCAGGGATCTTATTTCAACAGTATTCAGTCTACTTTCATCCTTCTTTTACCGGTTTAATGCCTCACTGCCATATACATCAGGGTTGGTATCAATACTCCATGGTGGACTGCTAGTCTCGCTTCTTTTTACAGCGCCCTTGAGGTGATTTTCCACAAAAACGGCGCTATAAAAATCATCCAAAAAATAAATAGTATACGGGTTTAAATAATATCATGTTATAAATAATGTTCGTTGAAGGCTTTGAAAGATATTATGCTTGAAGGCTGTCAAAGATTTGACCGAATGAAACAACCAATAATATTGATAGTGGTTTGTATGCAATGATGCCTTATAAGTTGTCGAGTGATTTGTCGATTCTTTTACGACTTCTCGTGCAGTAATGCAAATAGCGTATAAAGGACAAACTTCTGGAAGTTATAAACCGAAGATAGCTGTATATGGCTATAATCTATAATATAATAGTATATACAGTCCAAAACTACCCGGCAGTACTCGGACGGTACTTCTGTCCTCAAACCTTCAGAATTCGACTGTCAAGACGATGTGCGTTGGAATGCGTCGGGATGTTGAAGAATCAGATAATTGGTAGGTGCCCCGCGTGAGGATAGGTTTGAAATATAGAAAAGATGTATCCTATACACTTATCTCGTGAAACTTATCTTTTAGGGCGAAGCGAAGAAATGGGAGAAAAAAGACTACTGTTTTTGTGAAATTTGAGCTGTTTACGCCATTCTTTTACAAATTCGTGTTCGAAATACTATTAATGAGATACCGATATTAAGAGTTGTCTAGACTTCAAGATAACATACTATACGGTAAATACAAATAATCATACCCTCAATCATATTTAGACTTTTCTTCATTGTGTGATGGGTTACTTTTGAAAACGGTAATGTATTCTTTGGAAGTGTAAGAGCATTTTGGATATTAGTAACTCTGTAACGGTACACTGTGATCCTTGTGAACACCACTCTTCGAGATATAAATATTTGTGGTGTTAAGTTAATATATGATTGAGTGCAAAATTAATTGTCATTGTGTTATAATATATTTGTCATTAAATTGACTTTTGTGTACTTCTTTCATTATAAAACTATGATCACCCCGTCTTATAGAAGTTACATAGACTAATGGTCCACTAAACCAAACAAACCAGTGAATCTTATTCTGATTACTTTTCGATTAGGGATATTTTATTGACCCTCTCAACTTATTCTCCTTAATATTAAAATTTGTTCAACTATTATATTTTGACCTACAATCGTAATGTTATCTTAGAAAAATAATGGTGTTTAGTTTAATGTTCCACCACAAAGTAACTTATTTCATATTTTCGTAGAAAGCAATCACTTTGTGGTTTGACAGATTTAAAGAAATGAAAAAAATAACTTTGTGTAAGACCACGGATACTATTTTATTTTTATGACCGACCGGTTTCAGCTTTTCTGATGTCCCTTAGGCTAAGCGAATGCGCTGAAAGAGAGTCAAGACACGGCGTTGACAAGTCGACACCGAACTGCCATACCTGCGGTATGCCGTCTCCTGTTCGATGTATAGAATGCTTCTTTTATTGCAGGTTGCGACCCCTGTGAAGGCCCGCCGCCCCGACGGCCCGCCGCCCCGACGGCCCGCGCCCGCCCGGCTCAGTAGCGCGCGCCCCGACGGCCGACACGCCCGCGTCGCGGCTCTCCGCCCGCGCTGATGTTCCGCCGCTTCCCATGAAGTTCCCGGAGCCACCGAGTCAACGGCACCAACAAGACCAAGCCGTAAGTTCTCGCTGCTCTCGTAAACTGTTCGGAAATGTTGCTTTGTGCCGCAATAGTGTCATTTCATTACTCTGATCTTAGGTTATCTCGTGTGTCTAGGACTGTGAATTTTATTCAAATTGTGTATTTCTGTCTTTTTAAAACTGTTTGTATCTTGTTACTTAGTGCCCGGGCCGTTGCCATTACTGCTGGAATATCTTCTGTTGATACGTACTTCCTTGTTGTTCAGTACTCAGATAACGTCACTTTGAATTATCGGTAGGTAGGCACTTTGTTACTTGATGTAAAAATAACATCATTAAATTTAGCTTATCTGTTTCTGTTCCTCTTTACTCTTTTCAAGACAGTTAATATTGTTGAGTCTAACCATATCTTTTAAGATTAGCATATGTAATTTATTTTCGTAAAACCCCGAGTTTATGTACCTACTATTTTATTGTAGTGCACTATAAATTAATTAGGCATTATTTTATTTTTTTAAATGTTGTTTGCTGCAGCAGTTATAAAGCTATGTTTGTGTCCCTGTACAACATTTATTCTCACCCAGATCTGTCAGCTTCCATAATTAAATTAAAAATTCAAATTGTACACATTAACTACGTGCTTACACCACCTTCATAAGATTAATGTTGTTCCAAGACTTATTTACACCTTGACTGTCGCTGTCGACTTTTTTCAAATTCTACGTGCACTGTCCCTTTGTCAACTAATTCTACAAGCAACATAACCCTGTCTCAGGGAAATGTCATTTTATTAAAATCATGTTTAAACTTCATCTATCAAATCAGTCCAGTCTCTTGGGGTAATAAAAACGTATCTGATTTTAACGATTCGATTAAATAGTTGTTCTATAACTAAAATGATGTATTATGAGACAACGAAACTTCAAAATAAAGTTTTAGAACGTATCTGCAAGAAACCAAATCTTTTCTTAAACTTAACTTCAATAGACTTGATAGATCCTAAGGGGCCAAGTTATCTTTTAAATAGTTAATTAATACACAATGTATCCACCATCACGAGGCTTTTATAATATGCAAATATGGACTTAGATTATTTCCAGGCTGATACAGTATTAATTTGTCATTTAAACCGTCTGCGAGATATTCCGATTAAAAGCTGGTTTACTATTTGATTTCAATTACGCCATTTTGATTATGGGCTTTCATAATTGGTCACACGCGCTAATGGCGTTAGAGGAAACGCTGCGAATATTTGCCGAGCCACCAATACGCTTGATGATTGCGTGCCTCGCTTTGATGGTCGCGTTTTTAACACGTATCAAATAGGTACCCGGTATTAACCTATATTTTCAAATGTATTAATAAAGAGTGAAGTCATTCTTTCATAGAAACATCTTTAAAACTCACTGGAGCTCTTTCTTATGTATGATCCTGTACAGCTTATATGATGATTATGCGTCTGTCTCGACACAGGAATTTCCTAGTGAGACAGACATGGAGCAATCACTTATATTTTGTATTTACCAAGATAAATAATAATAAAAAGTAAAAGCATAAACTATTATACGCAGAATGGTAGTCGCGTTTTTTAACCCGTAACCTGCTATTTATGATATAACCAACATATATAAACAAGGAGTGAATTCATTCCTCCGTGGGAAAATCTTCTTATAGGTCGCCCAATCGCAACAGCAAATAACAGCAATAACAACGCATACTTAGGATTGTGTATTGGTGCAAATAATAATAATAAATGGATAACTTTTATAGCGCCGTTTTCGTCGGAAAATCACCTCAAGGATGCTGTATACACTTCTGACAACGATGTTCTTGTATTGCTTTCGTCTACTTATTGTTGTCAGCAAAAAAGGGACTGCAAGTCTACGCATTTGTATTTTTATTATTCGAAAATTTTGTAAAGGCTTTTGAAAAAAAATTACAGTGTGTTATTTTTATTCGCCAATTCAAAAAAAAACAACCGAAAGTTTTTTCTTTTATAATTTTTTTTGATTTTTAATTTTGCTGTAATTATTTTTTCTTGAGTAAAAAACAAGTTTGAAATATGATGTATGCAAGCCATTCACCTGTGTGGGTACTGTGTTTTACTCAACATTCACTGTGATACCTATAACTTATTCGTGTTGTTATTCATAGTCAAATACGGCACTCTTTCATACTAATTATAACACTATTATACACATAACAGTGGCGTGCCTCACTTTCTACAGTTTTTTTATAATGAACAAAATGCTTATTATTGCGATGCGAGCGTAGGTAATATTGTCGCCGAGTGTGTGGTTAGTCCTCGAGTAAAGTGGCTACCGGCAAAAAAGTCCACTGCTCAACACTACTATACATGCCACAGTATGAGGGACCGGAGGTCTAGATTTATATATATGTATTATAGACAGAGAAGGATGAAGTCATATTTGGATCCAACTTTGACCTCCACCATATGAAGAAGAAGATTATTGTATTAAATATTGAAGGCTTTTAATATAGTGGGAATTCTTTTCATAATAATATTTGGTTTACTGCATAGATTCGCCCAGGATTATGATTTGTAAGAAAATTACAAAAAACAATATTTATTTATTACAGAGTTATAAAGATTTTTAAGAAAATAACACAAAAGCAAGTTCATTTGTTATAATATAGTAATTCTAATATTTTAAAATATGTACACGTGCTACTATGTTTTGTTCGGTATATATTAATTCCTAGCTAGGCAGATTGCCTGTTCTAAGGATTCAAATACATTCGCTACGCGACGTGTCTCACCTGTGTGTTTGCATAAGGATATAAAAATAAATCTATAGTATTGAAGATTAACGATATTCAATAGATATTGCATACAGTAAGACGGCAGGTAAAGAACATTAAAATACAAAAACCAACCGGTATTGAAGTTTCACTGCGGCTAATATTTTGGTAGGTACTTTACAGCCTGATTACAAAAGTAGCAGAAGCTACTGTAAATGCAAATAAGAGGATTTGACAAGTTAAGGCACAATGTGTCACAATCAACAAAAATGTTAATACGGCTTTATAATCTATATATTATATGTTGATACTCTTGAAAGAATAGGTATTTCAAACTCTATCGCCAAATTGAGAGAGTGTAAGTTCATCCATTACTGATTACACTTGATATTGCACCATTTTTTTATATTAGTATTTTACGAACTTACTTGTTTTTTTTGTATTTTTTCCTGAGTAGAAGTGAGTTCTTTCCAACTTGGAAAAGATCTAGTATATCTAGTCCGCTTAAACGCTGGGCACATATTTGCCCAGTTTAGTTTCAAACTACACACACATAAACATTCTTCGTAACGGCCAACTAGAAGTGCCTTCACAATATCATATCAGAGTACTAAAAGATATTTCTCTACTAGCTTGTTCCCTTACTGTATTGCCAAGGAGATAAAGTTGACCATATATAAGCGATGCTATCTACCTTTCAAATAAATTGATCATATCCAATTATTTGAAAGTGAGTAATATTTTACAACATTTAGCTGCCGTGTTGCTCAATCTTGATCTAATCTGAATGTGAACTTATGGCAATTGTTTGAAGGGGCGTCAATAAGAATATTTTAAAACTGGGATACCTCCGCAGGGTAGGGCATGTAGCAATGTTTGAACCAACCACCAACGAGGCTTCTCTAAAATGGACAAAGGAGTTTCTGGAAGCTTAAACTTAGTGATAAGTTTAAGCCTTCCCTCAGTCGGTGTGGAAGCGAACACCGCATCAATAAAATTAAAGAAAGTCAGGAGGCTTGCAGGAGTGGAAGTGCTTCCTAAAAGCAGCCAGGACTCTCCGAGGATTGTAGCGCCAAATATGATCGGGTTGTGAAATCATGATCAAGAATAATGTGCTGAATGTTAAGCGAAAGGCCTACATTTCGACACACTTATAAATAAAATTGTTCCTCCTCCACTCGTTGAATTATTTGAGTGGCCATGGGTGAGTTCACACAGATGATTATATTTTAGTCACCGGCTTTCTGTTGCAATCGCGCACATTCGCTTAGAGTTGATGACATCACGCGGGTGAGAATGCCGCTCCGGAGAGCAGAAGGAGAGACAGGTCGGCTGTTTGGCTGCTCGGTGAGGTCAGACTGAGTAAAGAATGACAAACCACCTGAACACGCACGGATTTGCACATTTTCCCTTTCCATTCAACATTATTCATCTTTACCCATACATTCTTTGCAATATCGCACTCACGCAACTATACTGCCATAATTGAAAAATCGGGTGTATTGAGTAAAATGCTACGTTTGGCAATATACCTTGAAAAACAAGCAGTAAAAAGGTCATATCTCAAATTTTCATGATTATCACAATACTGTTTTTAAGAATATAACGTTATTCAAACATTCAAAATATAAATATACGGTACATTGAATATGCAAAACTTCGAAGTCCATTATATCAGTTTGACAAATTTTGACTTACGGCAGTTTAGTTGCGGCTATGCGATATATTCTTTCCAGTGGCGAGTTGAAGTTTTTTTTACGATGTTTTCCTTTGTTTTTCACATATTTTGTAAATTAGTTACTTTGTGACTGTCAATAGAACTTTATTAAATAAAACGCTGTAATCTTATGTATCACTTTATTTAATAACGACAAAATAACCCGCTTGGGTAGAAACGTACCTTCGTCAGGGAAAATAGTTTGTGTTTGCTTTGACGAAGGCACATTGTTTCATTTGGATCCCAATTCTTTTGAATTCCTTCATATTTTTCTAAACGAACTAAAAAAGTCACTTTCGATCTGAGAAAGTCGGGTTTTTGGTTTTCTAGTAGCTGGCAATCTTCTTTATGGGGTATATTTTTCCGCTAGGTCGCAATCCTTATTCCGCTTCGGTCGTAAGTCGTAATCCTCGGTCTGAGATCCATCAGTAGTTTTATTTTGTCTTATGTTATTTTTACATTTATTATTATTAAATGTTATTTTTTTCATATAGCAGTTATTTGCGTTATATTTATTTTATCTTACTAATTTGAAAATATGCCCTGTGAGGCCAAATATTAATTAAAATTGTAACTATTAAACAAACAAACAAATTATGATGTGTTTGATTGCTAATATCGGGAAAAAAACACGGGGCGCCTCTGGAAGTTATCTAATAATTGACGAATAATAACTACATATGAACTTACATGAAGTGCTGAATCAGCGACGCTGATTAAATTGTGCCGTGTTTTTGCTGAAGTATTTCTATATGCGATGCCACGCCAAAGCCACATTGGTCGGTCCATTGTCTTCATTGCACCTTCGGTGTTTGATAATCGAGAGAAGCGGAAAAGGGGTGGGTGTAGAATTTTCATATATAAAACATAGGTTGAGAGTGAGCTGGATATTTTAATGTCATAGCCACTGAACAAAGTTTAATATTTTCTCGGGAAAGTTTTAATTTGACATCTTAACTTTGAAGTAGAAAATCTGTGTAAAAGATGACACAGCCAACGCTCTCAAACGCTCAACTCTGGCGACATGAAATTTTCAAACTTTTCTACTTGGATTTTATAGCTCAATGCTGACGGCCTCCATGGTCGAGTGGTAAGACGCTCGATTACGAATACAAAGGTCGCGGGTTCAAACCCGGCGTGCGCCAATAACTTTTATTTAATTAATATGTGTCATAACACATTTAATTCATATACAAAATAATAAAAAGTAAATTTGCGACACGTTCCAGAGTGGTAGATACTCTAAGTATCGCCCTGGTGAAAGACAACCATTCAGATTCGAAACGTTGCTTGAAATGGCTTTAGCCGTGTTTGGTGACCAGATCTGAATAGCCAGGTACTTTCCAATCTTCATCTTCCCAATCTTATTCCCCTTCCCACTACCTTCAGCATCACAACACACCCTATTTGGGGATGTCATAGTCTCACTGGCTCTAGACGATTGGGAGCAGATGAGACTCTTGTGCGGTATTTATATAAAAATAAAATTAAGTACCAACTACATTCAGTTCGTTACATTGTTTCCATCATGAGCTATGGAATTTTGAAAAATCCATTTTATTGTCGAAATATAACACAAAATGACATTTTGTTTGCAACATATTTTTTAACTTGTTCAATGAGAAAGATTTTTAAGTCTCAAGCGAAACCGGTTAGTAAAACTGGATACCTAAATGTAGGTTCCAATTAAAAAAAAAAAAAAACATTTTAGTATATATATATACGAGTCATTCATTTTAGTATATATACGTATACTTCCTAGAAATCTCAATTTAAATACCCTCGAAATGAGTTGGATTGCGCTTACACCTAATAATAATTAGTACCCGGATTCTTGTTCCAAAACAGCCCTCACATTCATAAAAAAATGTAATTATTTTTCATACTAACACTTTTTTTAGATTAGTACTTAGTGTTAAGGAAAGACTTAACACGTTAAAGCTTTTAATATTTTAAAAAGTAAGTTATAAACCCTAAAAAATAGAGTATAGACCTTGACACAACAATAAAAAAAGTCATAACTCTCATAGGTTGTCTTTAGCTCAAACATAACTTATCTAAAACAAGTGTTTTTCCGTGTATTTATTTTTTTGTATTAAGCTTGATTCACGCCAGCGTCCGGATCCGCTCAGTGCCAATATTGTTCCGCAAGAGAGCTTATTGATATGGTATGAATATCAATCAAGGAGTATGTGCCAAGACAAAGTTGTATGGCAGTATATCCTTCTGCCCACCCTTGTGATATTTAACTACTTAATTAGAAAAATAATTATTTTGAATTGTAAAAATACTAACATCCCAGATTTTTTTAATCAAAAACCATTTTTTTATCACTAAATAATACTTTTATTAATTATTAAAAATATTATTTAGTGATAAAAAAATGGTTTAAAAAAAAAATCTGCGTTGTAAGTATTTTTACACTTCAAAATAATTATTTAACTAAGAAGTTAAATATCACAAAGGTGGGCAGAAGGATATACTGCCATACAACTTTGTCTTGGCACATACTCCTTGATTGGTATTCATACCATATCAATAAGCTCTCTTGCGGAACAATATCGGCACTGAGCGGATCCGGACGTTGGTGTGAATCAGCCTTTAAAGGTTTCTGAAGGTGAAAACCCTTTTTGCGACAAGATTCCGGGTCCTACTAACCATGATTTACTAGTGCTTAAAATTAACAAAATCATTTAAAAAAGTTTCTCCTCTCTCATATTGGTTGTGCGTTATTCCTTAATTGAAACTTATGTTTATTAAACGCCGCAGTGATACGTGCTCCCCTTCCGAGTTACGATTGACACTTTGACTAATGTTCTTGTTAGCGACACGTTGAATGTAGAGTTCGCATTTCGCCCTCTGTCAATATAACGTCCCATTCTTTGTATTGGTTAGGCGTATTTGAGACGCAAATCATCAACGTTCGTGCCATCAATCACACTGACGCCAACCAGAGCCTGTTAATGGCAGGCACATAGTTTAAACTCCTCTGGATTATTATTTATTATATTACCAAACGACGCTATTCGAAATTGACATTTTTTCACACAAGATATAAATGTTTGCTCACATCACGATGCCCAAAAACAACTCGTTATTTATTTTTTACCCGTGAAAAATCACGGAATGTAACTTGACTTGACAAGATAAAAACTGGAAAATTTGTTTCTGTAGAATCTATAAATATTCCTTGCTTTAATTTCAAATATAGAATAAAAATATTTGTCTGGTAAAATATATTATGGTTTTTTTTTTAATAATTTGATCTTTTTCATAACACATACATCAGTGCAAGTTTTTAAAATGTCTAACTCCTACGTACGCATTAGAAATTATATGCTTCAATCTCCAACGTACATTTGGATTGTCGCAAAGTTACACGTAACATTGGTAGTTATAAGTGAGACCAAAGTTCACAATCTTTGTTTTAAAAATTATAGTATTTGAATAAAATACGTTCTACCATGTACCATATTAATAATTTGATATTTTTCATAACACATACATCAGTGTAAGTTTTTAAAATGTCTAACTCGTACGTACGCATTAGAAATTATATGCTTCAATCTCCAACGTACATTTGGATTGTTGCAAAGTTACACGTAACAATGGTAGTTATAAGTTAGACCAAAGTTCACAATCTTTGTTTTAGAAATTATACTATTTGAATAAAATACTTTCTGCCATGTACCATAATTTTAAGGTGCGACATCTGTTTTGCCTTCCCGTTTAAAACTATGGTGCTAGGTGATCTGTTATTGATAATAAATTTATTTATTTGATATTTTCGTAGAAAGCAATCACTTTGTAGTTTGACATATTTAATGAAAATTAAATAATAACTTTTATTAGACCACAGATTTAAAAAAAAAATTATGACCAACCGGTTTTGCTTAGCCCAAGCATCATCAGGGTACAACATTAAATTACACCGGTGCTCATATTCTCCATAAAAATGGTCATGGCAACAGATTAAATCATTTAAAAGCACCATAAATAAAGAAAGGCAGTAAAATAAATAGTCAAATTCTTAATAATCAGTAAATTTGTCCAGTAGTCCAATATTAGGTATATTTTCAGTAAACTCATCAAATTTCTCATTAGTCTTTTATCACGTTCTCAGTTGACGTTTTGCCTCTTTCATTTCGTATTATCTGTCTCTTTCTCTTTGTTCCTTTGTTATAATTTAATTGTTATGATTTTGTTTTCTTACTGTTATTATTTTATATCGTGTTATGTTATTTATTGTTTTATGCTATTTTATTTTATATTGTGTTTCCCCTCTGTATGTATGAGTATATATAATCTCACACTATGTATTTTTTGCTTACTTTGATTTTGTACCCTGATGAAGCTAAGGCTAAGCGAAACCGGTCATAATAAAAAAATAAATAAAATCTGTGGTCCTATACAAAGTTGTTATTTCATTTTCATTATTTATTTGAATTTGAGAGACATGCACATAAATAAAGATTTTTTTTACTGATTATTTATAAAATTGACATAATCAATAGTGGTAAGTTATAATTATCTACCACACTATAACTATTCAATATAATAAACAGATAAAAGTTTTTTTTCTATTCCAATGCCCCTAATCGCAATACAATACAATATTAAAATCAACACAGAAACATTAATTTTTTGTTTTCAATCATCACACAATACACTAGATGCAGAAGGCGGAAAAACAATTAGGTCTTACGTGAGATATTTGCACTAAGGCACGATTCTAACTTAGCACTTCCTGCGCTGATATTTTCGCTATTGACGCATAAGTGAGAATATTCGGTATGTTATAGCACGTTTTTATATCTTGTTTCAGACATGTTAACATAATGTATCCTGATGAAACATGTGAGATCAACATCTAACCTAGCACAGTCCTCTTTTGTGAATCGTGTCCGAAATCACATAATTACAGTGAAATAAAGCAGAACACCACGATTTATGTGACATGTATTGTGTAACGAAACATCTGGGATAACAGAAATAGTCACAAAAAATAAATACTTAACATAAAACACAAATAATTCGATACTTCATTTGTCAAGTGGCTACTGGGCGAACATTTATTATCAACTATTTTGTTCAAATATATTCCAGTAAATCGACACATTGCTTTTATAGTTACATTATTTTGTAACTACTGGTTAGCATTGATATTTTGTTAATGCATCCATTCTTAGCATTATTATTAAACATTAACTAATCAATTATACAACTGTTTTTTATTGTTTTGTTGTATACGCGCGAGAGGGCTTTTACATGAAAAGGTTTACAATCGACACTGAAAAAATGAGAATTATATGCACGAAAAAAATAAGGAATAGTTTTAGAGTAGTAAAAAGTAGTGTTTGAATACATAAAAATATTAATTATTAATGATATTATAGCCTTCTTGTATCTACATTCCGTGCAGTCAAATACATCAGCCACCTCTGCGTTTGTATTACCAACTACACGCAACCTAGGTAAAAGCAAGTATCTGAAAGACTCAGTCCTGATGTTATTGTTACAGCTAAATAAAATTGCAGTTTTTTCGCATTGTTGAAGATTGACTCGCAACAGTCTAGCAGTTTTTTTCTAAAGAAATCCGGTGGTGTGGACTCGTATGAAGGTAAATAAGTCGTCTATACTATTTTTAAGAGCAGCGTCATTATTAAACGGTTTTCCTCGGTGCTTGTCGAAAAGAGAGCGGAATAGATCAAAATCTGATGAAGCAAAGTGAAGAATATAGGGCTAATGTGGAATAGTCAAAACCAAATACTTAAATGACCGGTCCGATTCCCACCCGGGCGTCGTGGTTCAATTCCTCTGCTGGCTAAGTCTTCCATCATTGCACAAGTAACATCTTCCGCTTATTATGATGGTAGTAGGAGTTTTAAAAATATTGTCAGGTTATTCGTAACCCGGAATGTTTGCTTCTCTTTAATTAAAAAAAGGCCGATTTTGGAATGTTAGTTGTTTGATGGCGTTTTCCCCGAAAACGATAGTAATGTTTCTATCGGCTTCCGATGCCGTAGTCTGACTTTCTGAGTCTCTGAGCTCTGTAGCCAATGAAAATAGCTCAAACACTAATAAAATAACATTATGTAAAACAAAAACCTTATTTCCAAGTTGTCTGTGTCTTGGAAACCAAAAGTGCTACACATTTTTTATAGAAACTTGCTCGCGTTTCTTCCTTAGGATTGCTGTGACCCCGGCGCACAGTGTGCAATTTTGAGTATCTAGCTTTACTTTATTATTTTTGTATGTTTTTGTGACAACATCATTTATAATTGCATGAGAATAATAGTAAAAAAATATTATATTGTCATTCGACCTGTTTTTATATTTTATGATAACATTATAATTCGAAAAAAAACGAAAAAAATATACTCAATGATTTATTTTCAAAAACATGTAAAAATGATATTATCAATTTAGTCACCCGAATTACAATCATCACTATCATGACTTATAATCGGTTTGAGCTGAGAAGATGGTTTTGGACATTTGAGCAAATTTAAAGTGTCAGGTGGGATTGAACTATTCTTTCTCGAACGAGGTGATTGTTCGCTAGAAAATACTGAATCCGATGAAATTAAATCTCTATTATTATTGATGTTTTTCTACTGTAGGGCTTTCTGCATGTTTGGATTACTTATTTCGTGTGATACAAAATGTTGTGCATACTGTATACCACGAGTAATCTTTTAAGTACGGGTCTTTTGTTTCTCTGGCATAATATGAGAATTTCTCTGCATCGATTTCAAAATCACTTGACAGAGCCTCTAAAATAACACGGAAATTGTGAATTTATTCCCGTAATGTCGGCAGTAAGCGCAGTATTTCTAAAAACAAGTCTGGAAGTGTTTCCGTCATTCGTATTGCCACTACCTTGTTCCGGCATATCTATTAATAGGCCATTTTTGGATTTAAACCTATTCTGGATGTATTCCTTTCGAATGGCAACATTATTTTTATCCTCGATTGTTCTTGTCTGCCATTTTTTAATGTTAAGTTTATATGAGATAATAATATAACGGACAAGGCAATCATATAAACTAATCCACGAATGAAGTGGGGATATTCCAAATGAATATAACTCTTCATCAGGAGCGGGACTATGTTTCTCCAAAGCCTTCTCGTTATTCATTTGCTGGGGAGCATCACAAATATAACATTTTTGTGACTATTCATATTGTGATAGAGAGCAACATACTTTTAAAATTTCTCATTTGATCTTTGATCGTTTCAGGCCATCTTCTGCGGTCATGGTATTTTTTTCATTGCTTGCACTTTTTCTATTTTTTAAAAATTTATTTTAGCTCTTGTAGGTAAAACAACTGTGAGTTCTTTTACTAAATTGGCAGCGTCTTTTTTTCCCGAAGCTCTGAGTGATATTTTGGCAGGAAATCTTCTGGCGTTTTTATGAGTAATTTTCCATTTATCATTTGTTTTAAAAGAAATCGCACGGACCTGAACTCGAAAAACTCATTTGTTTTCTTTGTTATCGTCGACAATACTAAATATTGAAGAATAAAAGCAGAAATATCCTTGATGCGATCACCTTTGATGTAAGTCCACCATTAGTTATAAATCAATATTTTTGTCATAATTCGCATTGCTGCTGAAAAATTGAAAAAGTTGTTAAACGGGGGCGCATATATGTGTTCAAAGTAAACGCAATTTGACAAATCAATGTCCATTGAATTAAAAAAAAAAACATACAATCTTGCTGGATACATGGGGATACATTTTTAAAAGTCGCGTTGAAATCTAATGTGTAAGGAAAAAAATGTTCAGAATATTCGTTTTTCAATGTTTTTTTATCTTACATAAACACATTTTAAATACTAAAAATAATTATCTGGATTCATAGATTTCATCGTACATATTTTCAAAAACACTGTTTTTATTGTTGAATTATCGGTATGACATGCTAATTAAATTAAAATAAGACCGTAAAAAAACATTGGATTTTATAATAAAGTTAAGCTAAAGGGTCCGCCAAATAACTTTTTTTTTTGAAAATGCTATAAAAAAAAAACTACTGAATATTTTCTCAAATTTCTTTTTTTATTTATAAGTACAATCCTTCCGGTTAATAATGGAAAATAATTTCATTCAAATGGCTGCCTCGGCTGGCCATGCAGTAACCTACACGATCGGTCCAATTTTTAAGCACATTATCGATTGTGTGCAGCTGTATTTCACCAATGGCTTCACGAATATTGTCCTTTAAAGCGTCAATTGTCTCTGGCTTGTCGGCGTAACATTTATCTTTGAGGGCACCCCACAAATAATAGTCCAACGGTGTCAAATCGCAGCTCCGAGGTGGCCAAACGACATCAGCTCTGCGGCTGATAATGCGATCTTCAAAAACAGGGCGCAAAACATCAACAGGCTGTGTGGCACGTAGCGCCGTCCTGTTGAAACCAAATGTTGCCAATATCCTCCTCTTCAATTTTTGTGAACAAAAATTCGTTCAACATGGCCCGATAACGATCGCCATTGACTGTAACGGCCACTCCTTGCTCATTTTCAAAGAAAAATGGCCCAATTATGCCTCTGGACCAAAATCCGCACCAAACAGTGACTCGTTTTGGGTGTACCGGCTTTTCAATGTATGCGTGCGGGTTTTCTGTGCCCCAAATACGACAATTTTGCTTGTTTACATACCCGCCAAGATCAAAATGAGCTTCATCCGAAAAGATGATTTTTTTGGCAAAATCGGCATCTTCTGTAAGTCGATCGCAGGCCCACTCAGCGAAGCGAAAACGCATTGGATGGTCAGTTGGCTTCAACTCCTGAACCAATTGGACTTTGTATGGCGTCATACCAAGGTCTTTATGCAAAATTCGTCTCAATGATGTCTCCGAAATGTTCAATTGTTGAGAACGACGGTGAATTGATGTTGATGGCGCTTCACGCACACTTTCTGCCACAGCATCGATATTCTCGGGTGTACGCACTGTTTTTGGCTTTTCACGCTTTGGTTTATCGATGAGGATGCCAGTTTCTTTCACTTTTTTCACAAGATAACGAACATACGGAGCTGACGGTGCTTCTCTTCTTCCAAAAACCGTACGCAATTTTCGCACACATTCTGCAACATTACCATGATTTTCAAAGTAATGTCGCAATATTTCCCAGCGTTGTTCAAGCGTATACACAACCATATTCGCTCAGCGGAAGGATAAAACTAATTATCTGTCAAATCAGACATGAGCTAAGTGTTACCATTCACGAAATAAGCACTAGTTGAAAAAAAAAAAGTTATTTGGCGGACCCTATAGATTGGCGAAATAATTAACTGTGCGGCGCTCTCTGGCTCTACCGCGGTGGTGTGGTTGTCATACATTATGTATGTATGCATGTAACCTTTTACGGATACGATTAAGGTAGGTACACCTACCTAAAAATACTTGAGGCCTACGCAGATTTTTTCGTGCAAAATTTACACACGCAATTTTCGCAGTTGATTGTGTGGGCTACGCATAATTCATTAATGGTGCTATGCACAAAATACAACGAATAGATAAACACAACATTTGCTACGTGAGCACATTATATTATATTTGTGGGGTTAATTTATCATTTCGTATTTCATCTATAGGTAGGTATGAATGTGTTTTAGATAAATTATTATTATTTTATTTTTTTTATTAAAAAAATTGGTAAAAAGACAAAATTAATTTTATTCAGGTTTTAACGGCCTCCATGGTCGAGTGGTAAGACTCTCGACTGCGAATCCAAAGGTCGCGGGTTCAAACCCGGCGTGCGCCAATAACTTTTATTTAATTAATATGTGTCATAACACATTTAATTCATATAAAAATAATAACAAGTATATTTGCGGCACGTTCCAGAGTGGTAGATACTCTAAGTATCGCCCTGGTGAAAGACCACCATTCAGAATCGAAACGTTGCTTGAAATGGCTTAAGCCGTGTTTGGTGACCAGATCTGAATAGCCAGGTACTTCCCAACCTTCCTCTTCCCGATCTCCTTCCCCTCCCCACTACCTTCAGCCTCACAACATACCCAATTTGGGGATGCCATAGTCTCACTGGCTCTAGACGGTTGGGAGCAGTTGAGACTCTTGTGCGGTATTCATGTAAAAAAAAAAAAAAAAAAATAATACCCATGTGTTATTGATAATTTTTTATCAAAGTAATGACAACCCGACTTTGCACGAGTTTCAATCCAATTTTTCTAATTGAAAAACTGAAAAACATATATAGGGATGCAATTAATACGTTCTTCAAATGAACGTTCAATCACAAAAAGGTTGTTACGAAAATGGACACCACACAAAGATCCGCGGAAAGAGTCATGCTAGGTATCTCCCTGCGAGATATAAAGACGAACGAGCGGATACTGGATATGGAGCAAGTCTAAGGTGGCCGATATAACCACCGCAATCTCCAACCTCATGTGGAACTATTCTGGGCACGCGGCACGATGACCGTTGAAACTACAATATCATCGGATGGCGTCCTTGGTTGGTAAAGATCATAAGAGGCCGCCCACATGTGAGATGGGGTGACGATCGGAAGCGGACTGCAGGCTTACACAAGTAGACATTTTGCTTTACAGTTAAAAATAACATAAAATCTTTGTATAAGTGGGTATCACTTACATACTACAGATGTTCATTCATAGCAGTATATCAATTGAAGACCCCACGGCAAGAACCTGTTAACTGACTGTTGAGTCATTCTGAGATATTTAGTATTTTGCGTTTTGCTAAAAAAGTGTGTACCGTCACAAATCCACTAACTATTTTCATGAATGTTATAGCTAACATACTAAATGTAATATCTAATTGAGCATTTTAATGCATTTCTGCAATACAATTTTATTTTTGTAGATAACATGTTTTTTCCATTAAAAAATATTTCAGTTTTATTTTTTTTTATTTTTTTTTTTTTTTTTTTTAGGTTTTTTACTTTTATTTAAACAATAATAATTATTATTTTAATTTTTAAAAAACAGTTTTTAGTTAAAAGCTCTGCGATGTAATTATTTTTACGCGTGACAGCTGTTTCGCCTTCTGAGGGCATTATCAAACTGTCTGTCAGACAGTTTGATAATGCCCTCAGAAGGCGAAACAGCTGTCACGCGTAAAAATAATTACATCGCAGAGCTTTTAACTAAAAACTGTTTTTAAAAAATTAAAATAATAATTATTATTGTTTAAATAAAAGTAAAAAACCTAAAAATTAAAATGGAGTTCTACAAAATAAACTTTAAAACCATAAATAATATTTCAGTTATAACGAAATTTGCAGTCAACATGTTCAACTCTTGATTTTCCATGTTCGTGCCGTTTTCATGATTTGGAAGTGTGTTCATTGGAGAGAGTGTACCAGAATTCGTTTAGTTAGAATACTAACTCATTTTTGTCAAAAATGCTAGTTAACAGGTTCTTGCCGTGGGGTCTTCAATCGTTACCTACTTATTTTCTAAATAATATCCGACATAATTCTTCAACTACGTGTCGAAATGTTCATTTTTTGCGTACGACAAGACGATTTGATGGACGGGCATGCCACAAATCCGTGCAGCGGTATTGTAGTATATTATTACTCCTCCAAGGCAGATACCGAATGCGTAAAGAAAAGTTGAATATATTTGATTATTATTGATGTGAGCGTTGCAGACACGAACAGCCTCGATCTTATTTAATTGCGACTGTTGTTGGGTGGTCATTGTCCCAAATCCAGTCTTCACCCACTGCGAGACGACTCGATGCCGTATGCCGAAGCTTCCCGCTGCAGCTCGGAAGCAGACTCGAGCCGTGACGCCGTCTTCTGATGAACGCCTTCTCCGTTATTCTGATTCCAATATTTAATAATAGAATAGTTTAGACGGTCTCCTATTTTTTGACGTTCGACGCTAAGCCGAAACGAGCTAATTCTATTTTTCATTTAATGTAAACACGCTTTAGAAAGTTACCAGTTGTGCAGCTCTTGCATTAAATAGATACATTCAAATGTTAATAGTTTTTAATTACTATTTATCACCTGCATCGTTCTATGGAAGAGTGGTTGAGAATTTAATATTGATTTCATAAAATTCTCGTATTTATGAAATAGAAAATCTATTTGCTGGAGTCTTACTGTAAACTCATGAATGGTGATCTCTGACGTCATGCAATTTAAACAGGCTCTTCTGTCTGGAATTTCTAGGTTAAATCAACTGTTTATAACTCGCAACATAATTCCACCTTGTGCCATGAGATGCACTTTACTGCAATACATAATATAATATTTTAGTAGAAAGTAATCTCTTTGTGGGTTGACATATTTAATAAAAATAAAATAACTTTTTATAAGACCACTGATTTTAATTTTGTACCCTGCTCTCTCTCTTTTAGGCTAAGCGAAACCGGTCGCTCATAAAAAAAAATCTGTGGTCATATACAAAGTTATTATTTTATTTTAACTATACTAATACTTATTAAATCTATAATTTTTAGTCATATATTTAATAAGTATTAAGAAAAACAATTAAAACGGACTTCTACTAACTACCTAAAACAAAACAACAAACGGTATACATAAGGAAATTTGAAGTACTAGCTAGAAGCTATGCACTAGTACAGCAGTGTCAAATTGAATCGACCCGTCAAAGTGACAGTTGTCTATCATTCGTGGAATTTCTGCGGCTATTTTGGATTACGCTAGTTCGCTAAAAACATAATATATAAAATACTACTAATAATTTTCGCTGTTCCCGCCGTTGATTCCTTAATTGAATGTTACAAAGTCAACATTAAACTTCGACTTGCGAAATGTGCATTCAATTTTAATGAGGTTGTTCTTGGAGTTTACATCATTAAGTGAATCGAAAACTTACCCAGGGTAGGAGCTGGCAGAACTCCGGAATCCGTTCCTCTGACTGGAAAATTAAACATTTCCCACACAACTAAAAGTCGGACATACTTTTCCCCTTTTAACTCATATTTAAGATATTTTCAACCATAAGAATCCGTTTGCAAACAGTGCTAACTTCTCGTTATATATGAATTATTTTTAAATCAAGCCTAAATCTGCAATGGCACAATAAATCAATGGTTTTAAATGTTTTCACAATATTTTTCACCGACATATACGTATTAGAAAACCTCACCACATAAAAGTTTATTGCCGGAACCTGCCATGAATGGCCAATACCACAATTTGCTCGTACATATTGTTACATGTTTTACCCGCTTGAACATTTATTTATTGCCAATAATAATTTATTAGTCACACTAAATTGTTAGATGATGTTAAGAATTTCATTTAGTAACCAATTAAAATGAACTTTCTCCGAGACCATTGACTTATTTAATTCAATAAGGATACATTTTGTAAAAAAGTCACAGGTCGATCGCGGTAATAGCGATTTTTCTCTTGTGATTTTCTAAAGCGTATAATTTGATAATAAATATGGTGTTCATATATAAACATCATCGTATTGCAACTATGCAATACAAAATCTTATCATATACACATTTAAAAATAAATATCCGATAGCTTTCAACTTATTGAGTAATTTATTGTCCCCCTATACAAAATACCCTTAAGGCTTGTTCGCTCTATGCTAGTAATTTAGTTTAGTGGCGAGTGATTTAGCAGCGAAATGTGTCTGAACAACACAAATTTAGTCGAGTAGTTTAGTGAGTGATTTAGTCGAGTCATTCTATTTTTTCGGCGAGTAGCGCCACGATTCACTGCTCGCTGGTTCATCCACTAAACAAATCCGAACCCGTTGTTTTAGTCGAGTTCGTTAGCTGCCGCAGAAATGTCGTTTCGTTGAAGCGAAGACACCACTTTTAATTTTGTTTCGCAATATCGAGTATATAATACTTTGGCGGTTAAGTTAGTGTATAGTAATTCGTAATTTGTTTACAGATAGACCTACTATTTGAGAAGATAATTTGTAGCTCCTAGCTTACTAATTTCTTCTTCCACCTCTTGTAAAATAGCCACTGCAGTAAGCTTTATTAGCATATTTACTTTGTTGCGTTGAAACCTGTTAATCTTCCAAATACACCATTCACTAATGTACTATACATGACCGTAATGCGAACGCTTTTTAGTCAGTTCATACTTTTGTAGTTAAGTAGTTACTCGCTACTCGACTAAATTACTAGTATAGGTAGTATTGGAAGTAGGCAATGGATGCCTGCCTACCAAATACTCGACTTAAATTATTGGAACCGTTTTCATTCATAATATTTAAATTCGAACATAATTGTTTTATGGGCACGATGTCTGCAAGTTTTAATTACAATTACTTATAGCTTGCAAATACAGAAGAGACAAGTATTAACAAATGGTCATTTGTCACCGTTGCGCCTAGCCACGGAACAAGTTCGTATAATATTGACACTGCTAATGAATGAGCCCTGTTGTTTTTTTTCTTTTCCATTTGATAGTTCAATTCCTTTCCTGGAACAATGTCTTATTAATTAAACAACAGTTCCAGAGTTTTTTGATTGTTTTTTATGTTTGCAGTCAACATTGGTGCTGTACATTTTAACGATCTGTTAATCAATATCTTGCAATCGAATAAGGTATATTTATATGTAGGAGTGATTTGCCAAGGTCTGTTTTTCGTTTCCCATTTTTTTTCGGCGCGATATAAATATCTTTGTTGTTAAAACCTACGCTCTTAGGTTTTTTTTTACTTTTGTTTTTAAAGATAACATTTTTAAGATGTATGAGATTATTTAATGATTTTCTAGGCGTTTTATCCATACAAAAAATGTGTTTAGAATACAATATTAATCTCTTCGGGTAAAAATATAACATGTTTGAAAAAGCACATGCCCCTGGTATGTAAAGATGAAAATATACGATAATACACTTATTAACCTCTCTTCAGCCCTTTTGCTTTCCGGTGACGAAATGTTTACAAATAGAAAAATTACTAATTTATTAAAGGGCAATCCACCCATGTTGTCAACGGTATACTTTAGATTGATCAATTACATAATGTTGATTATGAATAACTGTCGTGAATTGGCAACATGGAGGGAACGATTGATGATTTGAACGTGGTGACTGGTGATGATTCATTATTGACTATTTCGTTACCACATCCATTTGAATAATAACAAGGTCTTGGTATATAAATCATGCGAGGGATGAATTAAAACTAATGGTAATGTTTGAAGTAATCTCGCGGCAGTAAGTATACAAGTAGGGCACAGCATTTGTGAACTTTCTGCGAATTAATTTCAATTTTGTTTCAGCTCTGGGATAATTTATTCAGTCTGTTCCGAATTAATTCTCCGAGTGAGCCCACACAGCCCGTACCTGTGTTTGTATTGTTGTAGTCCTCTTCGGTCGGCAGAGTGTTTCGCTAAACGTATTCTCTCTGCGTCGGCCCGAAATACTCGATTCTCTCTATAACTTGTGCTACTTCAAATAACTCGATAGTCCAACAGCCCACGGCACATGGCTGCTAGGTATTCCGGTTAAAATTCGTCGCAACTCGCAGCTCTGTGTATTGTGATAAACATTCCGATAACATTACAATCATTTTTGTTTGTTGTAAATGTCAGCCTATATGTTATCGCATTTGCGTCGCGTATGTTTTTTGTTTTTATTGTCTTTGCAACAATCTTACTTCGTTGTTGATATTGTTGAATCCTTTTTGTCGCCTGTCGGTGGGTACCTAAATACTTTTAGATATCAAAAGCTTAAAGAAAGTAACTCGCTAAAACAAACTTCTAACTTCTCCGGCGGGGGAGGCAGAGAAGACGGATTGCCATACAACTCTGTCTTGGCACACACTCATTGCTTCGTTCACATTCATAGATTATCTCATACATACTCTTCTGTTATTCTGACTCTTCATTATTCATATTCACTTGATCGTGCCATGTCTTCCTCGGGCGTCCCCGACTTCTTCTTCGATTCACTTTCGCATCATATATTATTTTCACACTCCTTTCTTCGTTCATTCTCTCTACATGTCCAAACCATATAAGCGTCCCTATTCATTATGATTACAGCAGCCTTGCATTCTTTCCGGATATCCATATAAAAAATAATATGAAATATAATGTAATAAAAAACATAGCGCTTTTTATAGTGTTATCAGGCAAAAGATATAAGAATATCGACTAATATTACACTGCGCTACAATCGGCAACTTGGATAGGTTTCAATAGCATAGTTTATTAATTTTACGATAAACATTTGTGGAAAATTGATTAAAAAAAGTTTTGAAATGCGACTAGTGTTTATTACATTTCAACATTGCACAATGCACATGTTTTCTATTTGTGAATTTCTATTTGAAGAGTCTCATTATTTTGTTGAAAATCACTGCTGAATGTCTGCCGACTTGAGATGATAATTGAATATATATATAAATATATATATAAATTATTCGTATGTAATGTTATTGGATTGTATGGTTGGAATCTTAATAAATCTCATAAGGCCGGAGCTATTTTCGACATTTCCACTTGCACACGTGAGGCGGGTGGAGATGCCGTATTCTCAAGTTGTGCACTCAACTTTTAATGACATGGGCTGATGGAGAAGCCACTGTATATTTAACGCTATTCGTAGTACAGAATACTGAATAAATTTGACTGCATTATGTTTTAGAAATTTGATACTTGCATTGCAAAAATGTTTTTGTAACCTTATTTTACTGAGTTTGAGTGCAGTATTAGACATTAAAAAAATGTATTTTGTCGGCTCATGTACTAAGTGCATAGTTTTTTTGATACCTAAGTATTTAAAAAAAATATATAACATTTCATACCAACAGTTGGAAACTAACTACAGCAGTTACTCTACTGTATTGATGACGATTCACGCTTGAAGAAGTTGTCGCTGTGGAGTGAAGATATCGTAGAGTCAATTCTGAAGAGCAGCGTCATTAGTAAAGGAGATTGCTGGAAAGAGAGCGTAAAATATGAAAATCTTAAGGAGCAAGTTCAGGAGAATACGACGGACGTGGAATAAACTACCAACCGAGCTCTACCATAAATAGCCTCTTTTGCAATTTTAGCATTTCTATGGCGTTTTCCTCATTAACGACACACACGATTTTAGCATTTTCCAATGTATCAGTCTCTCGTTTAACCTCAGGAAATGTTCGTTTTTTTCTACAGGAAACCGCATTTTCTTCAGCCAACAACTGACAAAAAAATATATAAATTAAAAAATTCAACCCGTTTTCGTTTTAAATAAAACAATATGGCAAAAATTTACACTGGCACAAATTGTCTATTTTTATAAATAGCCAAAAAAGTAGAAGCACGTAGAAAGCAAACAAACCACGAACTTCTCATAGGGTTGTAATACTTCCCAATTATTTATGGAATCTTTATGAGTTTGAATGTGCGGCAGCGCTAGAATGCGAATGCAGTATTGGTGCCTACTGCCAACTGCCTCCTAGAAAGGCAATTTAGTCGAGTGGCGAGTAACTACTAGTGAGTATTCGAATATTTTATATTGGACTGTTTAATTTGAAGTTCGATTGCTGTAAAGGTAGTGTGGATACAACATAAAGATTCAGAAATATTATGACGATAAAAGTTTTTTGTTGTTAATTTATAAGAAAATGAATTTATTTTGAAGGTAGAAAAGAGGTTTGCTTTTTTGTGTGATCACCATACAAGTGTCTGCCCGGAGACTATGGCATTCCCATTTTTGAGGAATGTTGCGAGACTGATGGAAGTGGGGTAGGAAGGAGTTGGGAAGAGGAAGGTTGGGAAGTATCTGCTTATAAAGATCTGGTCACTAACACAGCTTAAGCCATTTCATTCAACGTTTCGATCATAAATTTTGGTCTCCCATCAGGGCGATACTGAAAGTGTCTTTCGCCCTCAGACTAGAACAAATAAGGGGTGTACATACAATACTTATTATTGTTTTATTAACATTTTTAATATATTTAAGTATGAATAGTTAAAATGTTATTTAAAATGAATACAGAAGATACTTATGTGTAAAAGTTTCAAAATAAGTGTTAACTAACTAAACTACATTTGAATATTTCGTAAAGTCTTAGAAGTATCAATAAAGAAGATAGGCCTGTTGAAAATGAGTTTGTTAGAAAGTAAAACTGTAAATTAAAACGAAAAACTAATTTAAAACTTTCAGAACCCTTTCTTGTTGCGTAATGTATTACTTGTAACCAATTTTTAACCACTGTCATATGTACAATGACTGGTGGATAAATAACCCAGCAAACAAGCTATTTTAATGGAAATTCCCTCTTATTGGATTATTTATGGAGTTCGAATAGATTATTGAATAAATTCGAGAGTATGAAATAAATTGCTCCATCGGATGCAATAAAGTTCAAACTTTGTCTATGAATGCCTCCTCAGGTGACGTTAAGTTCCTCGCAGAATGTTGGATATGAGATAAGATATTTAAACCTTGTTAAAAAGATTTTGAAATTTATCAGAGGTTAAAATATAAAATAAAACTTTTATGTAAATTACACACGTATTCGATGAATATTTATATGATGTAATGATCTTTAGCTGTATAAAAAAAAGAATTAGTAACAATATATTGAAATCTTTTACAAATTATATCACTAAATATGACCCACTTAACTAAAGAACAAATGTTTGCGGAAACGGCAATAAATCTCGAATGGTGAACTCTGGCTTCATGAAAACTACAATTAGTTCCCTCAGCTCGTAATGTCAACATCGTGAGCTACGAACTCTTAAAAAATAAAACAAGAAGCCATATTGGTGGTTCCATTTATATTGTTCAAAAAATGGTTAAAACTACCACTATCTTTATGAAATGCATTGGGTAAAGTCATTATACGTATATACTAGAACAATTCACAACTGAAGTTAGATTTTAAAAATATATTTTTATTATTTATTTTTTATTGTGAATACCGCACAAGAGTCGCAACTGCTCTCAACCGTCTAAAGCCAGTGAGATTATAGTATCCCCAATTGGAGTATGTTGTGAGGATGAAGATAGTGGGGAAGGAAAGAAAATGGAGAAGAGGAAGATTGAAAAGTACCTGGCTATTCAGATCTGGTCACCAAACACGGCTAAAGCCATTAAAAGCAACGTTTAAATTCTGAATGG
Organism: Drusus annulatus; assembly: GCA_022651775.1. NCBI lineage: Eukaryota > Metazoa > Arthropoda > Insecta > Trichoptera > Limnephilidae > Drusus > Drusus annulatus. The sequence goes on along the minus strand of JAGWCC010000988.1, from coordinate 104,359 downwards.
TGTTCTTTGACCAGGGCGATACTTAGATTCTACCACTCTGGAATGTGCCACAAATATAATATATATATATTATTTTATATAAATGAAATGTGTTATGACACATATTAATTAAATAAAATGTATTTGCGCACGCCGGGTTTGAACCCGCGACCTTTGGATTTGCAGTCGAGCGTCTTACCACTCGACTACGGAGGCCATACGGAATCAACTAAAAGTCTATGTAGAGCCTAAAGCAGAATTTGAAATATCAGTACACAGTTAGTTCCAAACCCAGATAGGTACTTATAAATAGCTGGGAAATATCCTCGGCATGCGAAAAGTCTATGAGTTCGATTAATATTGATTCAATTGCTCTCATTTATAAAAGTCAGACCTTAGAGGGTTCCTCCCCACACAGTAAATATATTTCTGAAATTCAGGTAGAACTTACTAATACAAGTCTCCAAGCTCTACTCAGTTCTGCGATTCGAAGTTACGTAATGGGCGCTTGAATTCAACGTTCGAGACCTTTATGTTCTTTAGTAAGGGCTTACCTAATACAGTCTCATACGTTATGCCCCCTGGGATCATTTGAAATAAATACTCCCCGAATATGCCCGGCTAACCGGATACTTTGTATTAATCAATATTCGAACCTGTATGTTTTACGTGGTATGTGGCATGTACACCGTGTTTTTAGAATGGTACCGCCAAACTCCGGGTGATTATTAACTATTTTCGTAGAAAGCAATCACTTTGTGGTTTGACATATTTAAAGAAATTAAAAAATAACTTTATATAAAATTAGACCATGGATATTATTTATTTTTTTATGACCGATCGGTTTCGCTTAGCCTAAGCATAATCAGGGTACAACATTAAACTAAACAAAAAACGCAGTGTGCGGTTATACATACATACAGAGGAGATCAAAATATAAAATAAGTAAACAAAACAATAGAATTACATTAAAATTTTAAGCTTTACAATAGATCAAGATCATTAAAACAAACCTGATAAACCATTGATCTACTGTAAATCTACGAAGACAATACAACTTTTCGTCAACTTTCAAACAATAGAATATCGTGAATAATCATCCCCTGAAGTTTTGATGTTCCACCCTGAAACACGGTGTACTCGTATACAGTTTTATGGTAGATTCGTCACGTGGTGACTTTCTTTCAGTGCGAGAAAACGTATATAATTTAGATTCGCCAAAGTTTAAACAGCCATTTCTAGAAATCGTTTTTCATATCGAAAAAAATAAATATAATTGATTAAAAAATTTGACGTCTAGTTTTATTTTTTGTTATTGACAAAAAATATTTCGAATGTCGTTAGTCCGTGGTGGAAACGACGTTGCGAGTTGAAAATAGAAATTCCTGACAAGTTTTCTTTAAGTGCAAATAAAATTTGTGTTCAATTTAAGTACACTGTTTTGCCAATTTTTTAGGTGATAATTCGTTGCATTTTTTTGTAACGACGACCCCTGATACATTTTAACCCAGCATCGTTTTAAAACAATAACTTGATTTTATATTTCTCTTTTTAGCTGTTTTTGTTACCGTGAATGCTATAAACAAGCTGGTGACACATTTTCCTCTCGTGTCGGCATTAATGTTCGTAAGCCTCAAACGTCAATCAAACACCACATCATTGAAAAACTGTGGTTTACGAAAATTTGGTAACATTTAGAAAGCAGGCATCATTAATAAAAAAAAACACTGTTTTGCAAGTTATAAATACGCCCACAGTTTTAAGTACTATATTTTTTAATCGACGTAATGACCTCTGAACAAACACAATCGGGAGAAAAGTCTATAAAATCCAAAATATGAGTACAAGGATCATTTTTCATTACAAGCGCGTGTTATTGATTGAATACACTTCGAGTCTCTTTGGCATATACGAGTACGTCTGCAGTTTTTACAAATATTGGTTTAGTTCGACGGTTCCGTCATTCCGGCTCATGATCTCAGAACAAAAAATCAACAGAAAAGTTCACAAATTTATCTTTCATTGTAAGTATGTATGATTGAATACACTTTCAAAGTTTCAACAAAGACATAGGATCGTTCATTTGCAAGTTAATTCCTAAGTGTGTCATTATTTAGTTCAGTGTCTCACTTCGAATCTCTTTGGCACGCAAATCATGTTGCCGCCGTAATTACGAGGTACTCAGAATCAGACCTTTTTTATTCCTCGAATAACTTCTTGTACACAGTCGAGCAACTAAGGCAGAGATAATGTTGGCGTTTAGATCTGAGTAACTTCTACTTTTATCAACGTATTTAGCATACTTATAACTTATAAGGCTCTCTAGAAGAAACGTGGTTTTCAAAGATATTGGTGAATATTTTTTTTATTATAGTGGAATTGACAAGTGACAGGTTTATTTTCTAATCTTGGCTTATCTTAGGAAAATATGAATAATTGTTACTGTTTCAACATAAGGAAGCAGTCATGATAATTATTGTGAAAACGTGTTGTTATTCTAGTACTAACCACTTACGCTTTCTGTTGTTAACCAGTTTCGGTTGCACAGCATTAATCGCCACGTGTAGAGTACAAACTAATGAAAAATACAAAAATCCGTTTTTCTAAAAAATATATATTTTAAATTGCATATTATAATTGTTAAGAAATATAGCAATACGTTGTTTGTTCTTGTAAGTTCTTACTATATGCTTTTCAAAATGATGGTAATACAAGTGACACTTCTAGTAAATAACAACATTTCGGTAAAGTGCAACGTATTCGGTATGTGCCTATACTCTAAAACCTTTATTTACCTGTTACATAGTTATCAATATTCACATGTCTGTCGGGATGAAAGGTTCCTAGAGCACATTTAACGACTTGGGGTTGGGTACCTTTACCTGACGGTAACATGCACCTATCATAAGGACTATTCCACCCCTCGCCACACCACCAACCCCCATAGATATAAATATACTAATTTGATGGTCATCCGTTGCATTCTAGGACCACCAGAAATTTATTAATTTTCCACCTGTTTCGAAGTACATATTACTACTTCAACGACCAACAATAATTTTTATATAATTCAATTGAATTAAATTTAATATTATTATTATTGAGTTCTGCTATTTAAAGTTTTTTTATTTTAGTTTTTAGTGACAGCTGTTTCGGCGTTTAAGGCCATTGTCAAACTGTCTTGCCTTAAACGCCGAAACAGCTGTCACTAAAAACTAAAATAAAAAAACTTAAAATAGCAGAACTCAATAATAATAATAATATTAAATTTAATTCAATTAAATTATATAAAAATTAAAATGGAGTTCTACAAATTAAACACAAAAACTATAAATAAAAAAAAAACAACAATAATAATAATTATAGATTTTAAAAAAAAAACAAATTTCTCCTCTATAAATGTGTAGATATTTAAATTTACGAAAGCAATTGTTTTTGATTCGGTGATCTTGCTGGTTCCATTTTACGCCGCGTAAAAATATGTTACCATTATTTTATTTATTTTGACATACCATGGCGCCGTGGTATGGGTGTTTTGTTGTCATAACTCCTATATACAGGTCTGAACCTTGCATACATAACTCAACAGCTGCGCTAAGAAATATTGATGAACCAATCAATTTCAGACTGTTGCATTAATTTCTTTGTCTCGATAGAAATAATAATACAAACTTTTTTTTACGATTTGTCATTTTCTTGGGAACGCGACATGTGACAGTAGAAACTATAGTTTTCCAACTGAATTATGGTATGCATTGCCCATCAGACATAAGCAGGGACTAAATTATCAACGGTAATAATGTACAGGGCATGACAAATGTCAGGGTATAATTTGAATGTATGTGAAGAAAGAGATAAGGTGCTGTTTATTTTTATTTTGTAATCCTGTCCTGAAAACTCCAGTATTAGAATATATTATACAGCTTTGATATAATGGCATTGTTCTATGGCAGCATGCTTCTGGTAAATAATTCATGGATCGTATTGAACTACCATCATAATAATATCTAAGTTTCAAAGATTAGATTTAAATAATTTAACAAATCGACTGACCGACCAAATAATTTATTGTTTTAGTTTTATTTATTTTGTATTAGTTACTTGTACAATAAAGTTTACAAAGTATCTAATTATTTCATTTTCTTTTTGACTTAATAATGTTTTAAGTTATTATTTTGATTTATATGTATTTTAAATAGTTTTACAGGCTATTTTGAATTAATTGACTGGCTTAATTTTGGTGGTTTTCAGCGCATTATAAGATATCATCCCTTTATATAGTAATTTTTTCTGTGTGCTGGCTTTATTCTTTTCTGAATATTTATTTATTATTTTTATTGTGAATACTGGTGGTCTATCTATAGGTATAAAAAGATCAAATATAAATAAATCACCTGTAAGTCGCTTCACCGCAGTTCACCCAGGACACACAAACGAATTTTCCGCTTTATAGTCAAGATTGTCAAACTTTCAGTGAATCAATAATGTCCATTGATTCGTAACAAGAAAACATTAAGCGGTCATGAGATTTGCCGCCTGGACTTGGCCGGCCGGTCGCGGTGTCTCCCGGAACACGGCCGCTCGCCCTCCCAGCACACCCCGAGACATGGCGAACTAGAATTATTTAGAAGGCTTTTCGCGGAACCACTTACTACATCCGAAGGCTTAATTTAGATATACTTAAACCAGAGTTTCATCTGCCCGGAGCCAGTGCTACCGTGGCATCCCCATTTGGTGAAAGCTCTAAGGCTGATGGAATTGGAAATCAAATTTTATTTACATTCATATCACGCCACTCCCCGTTACGAATTCGTGACCTTTGAGTCCAGGGAGCTTACTGCTATGCGACATTTGTAATTTAAAAAAATAATGTGATTTTTTAAATATATTTATGTAAATATGGCCCAACAGTCCCAACTGCTCGCAACTGCCCGTAGTCAGTGAGACTATAACATCCTTAATTAGGGTATGTTGTGAGGCTAAAAAGAGTGGGGAAGGGGTGTAGATGGGAAAAGGAATATTTGAAAGTATCTGCCTATACAGATCTGGTCACCAAATACAGCTAAAGCCATTTCAAACAACCTTTAGATTCTCAATAGTAATTTTTCACCAGGACTATTCTAAGATTAATTCGACACGCTCCAGTGTCGCAAATATATATTATTGAATTAAATGTGAAATAAAGCATATCAATTTAATACATTTATTTACGCCCGCTGGGATTTGTAGTCGAGGATTTTAACCGCTCGTCCACGGAGATCGTTGATTATACTTTCCACTTTATATCACGAAAAGGGCGTTCGCGTAAAGCTTGTTAACGCGAAAATTATAAGTTTATCTAATTTAAAAACAGTTTAATATCCGCCGAGGAGAGGTAATGAGCATTCCGTGTACCTGTAGACGCGGGCGGGGGAGATCGGGAGCCGGCGAAGATTTGCGCCGCGTAATAATGCTTGCTTTGCATTAACATTGGGTAAATAAAATCCCACCGCCATAAACTATTTGTCATTTGCCCCGAAGTGCGCCTCCGTGCTCGTAAACAACAGGCCTCGGTGTGACGAGGGCGGCGAGGGTGCGTAAATATGACTGTCATATTTTTATAAACATCGGTGTTATGTTTGAAATTTCAATTGATTTATCAACATTAATCAAGATGCCTATAATACACAGTGATATTTTTATGTGAGCATGATTGTTATCCCATTTTTAAATGGTTGTATTATGACGAGTAAACATCTAATTATATGCATATTTGAGCCTTTTTGGTCGTTGATGCATATTTCTGCCATTTCATTTTTCGTAATTAAGCTTAACTCCGTGATCTTTGAAACTTTGCGGTTATTGTGTATGTACCCCACCTCCTACAAAAAAAAATATCAATACCAGACTTGCGAAAATCTCCAAATTTCATATTGCACCCCCTCCCTCTAGAAATTTTATCAATTTTTAGCTTTCCAATAAAACATCCACATTTCGCACTATGTATTTTGGAATTTTTAGTGAATATTTTGGCATTTTTTAGTGAATACACTCCTATGTCGGCTTCCGTGGTTCAGTGGTTAAGAAGCTCGACTACGAGTTCAGAGATCGCGGGCTCAAATTCCAGCGTGCTTAATCCAATTTCATTTAATTAACACCTGTTATTTCACATTAAATTCATATGAAATGATTAGCATATTTGCGGCACGTTCCAGAAAGGTAGATACACTAAGTATCGCCCTGGTGAAAGACAACCATTCAGAATAGGAACGTTTTTTTTAAATGGCTTTAGCCGTGTTTGGTGACCAGATCTGAATAGCCAGGTACTTCACAACCTTTCTCTTCCCCATCTCGTTCCCCTTCCCACTACTTTCAGCCTCACAACATACCCTGATTGGCAATGCCAAAGTTCCTCTGGCTCGATACGGTTGGGACTCTTGTGCGGTATTCACTATAGCAAAAAAATATATTTAAAAAATTTACCTATATTCATCCGAATTAATTTCTTTTGTTGGGCTTTCCTTACTCTCGCATCTCGTTACTTGGAATATTATTGGTCGTATAGTTTTCTAGTACCAGCACTCCCTTCACACCGTAACCATTAACCCTCTACTATGGTTCTTCTCGTGTCCGTTGACTCAGGCACATAAATCCAACAGATGGATTTATTACATTTCTCATGTGTGATTATTTGTACCGGACCATTTACTTGGTATGGCTTGTAAGACATTCATTGATTCAAAATTATATGAAATGAAAAATAACTTAAATAAAACCACAGATTTTATTTTATTTTCTATGACCGACTGGTTTCGCTTAGCCTAAGCATCATCAGGGTACAAAATTAAACTAAACAAAAAATACAAAGTTTGCGGTTACATATACATACAGAGGGAGAACAAAATATAAAATAGTATAAGAGAATACTGAGAAAACAAAATAATTACATTTATAACTAAGGAACAGAGAGAAAGAGACATAATATAAATTGAACGTCAACTGAGAAGGTGATTAAAGAATAATGTTTTTTTTATTATTATCTAATATTGAACAAATTTAACTGATTATTAAGAATATGACTATTAATTTGATTGGCTTTTTTTATTTCTAGTGCTTCTAAATTATTTAATCTGTTGCCATGACCATTTTTATGGAGAATATGATCACCGTTGCTTTTATTGAAGGTATAATCTTTTTCAATAATGGCGAATTCTGAAAAACCGTGGTTATTTAAACATCTCAGATATTCTTTGATTCTAACTAACACTACGGGTTGTTTTACCAATATAAAATGCAGAACAATCCAATTTATAAATTCCCGAGTGACTTAGTTTGTCATCTTTATCCTGAGAATTGATTAGAAATCTACCTGAATAATTGTTTGTATAAAAGGCCGGCCGTAGTTCTGAAGGAAGGTTTTTTAAGCAAAGTTATTTTTTTCGTTTCATTAAATATGTCAAACCACATAGTAATTGCTTTCTACGATAAAAAACGATAATAAAAAAATATATGGTTCTAGGAAAAAAAAATTGGAGTCGTGATTTGGTTTAGACTTTAGGATCAATGTCAACACAACCAAACGAATTAATCTTTCTATATTTTTTCATGACTTAGATTAGATTGAATGAACTTCATTATGCATGTCCGCGCATTCAATATACTCATTACTAATTTATATTTATTTATTTATATACTCACGGACCATTGTCCAATTACAAAAAAAAAATACATAACACGAAAGATAAAAAAAGAGCAACAGCGAAAGAACAGCATTCCTGTACATAATATTTTAATGAAGCAATGACTAGTCTAAGGTTTTGGTTGAGTCGTAAAGAATGACAAAAATCATTTAGAGAATTATACCCATAGTTAGTAGAGTGATGATTGAGGAACAGCAATTCATTGTTTCTCAGTCTACGGCAAATAATGTTGAACTGGTTACTTGTATCATAGTGTTTTTTTCGATGTGTATGTTTACTGTCGATGTTTAAAATGTTTCGTTGCTTTGTTCCACCCCAGCCGGCGGATAGTTGGGCACGTGGGCTGGCAGCGAGCGTGAGAGGGTAGTTAGATAGGGGGTGTGTTTTTAGGTCAATCCAGTCCTGCCCATTTTTAGCGGGCGCACCCATCGTCTGACGGGAGCTGGTGCGCGTTATTAATGTCGGCATCTTCAATAGGCTAGCTCACCCACGAACACTTGGACAAATGAAATCGATGCGAAGTGATCGGCGTAACGCTACACCAACAACCATATATAGGTATGTAGGTGCGCTTATTTTATTATATTATCAGAAAAGTGTAAAACATCAAATTTTTCGAGTTTTCGTTAAATATTTTAAAACTTTATAGCTCATAATGGAATTAATTTTACCACCTGACCTTACTTGTGTTGACCTAGACAGTTCCAGACTGGAAAATCCGTGCTAATTTCATGACGCCAGAGCTCACCCTTCGAGAGTTTTTGCTACTTAGATTTTCTGTTTTGTTAGGAAGATTTAATATAACTAACCAACTACCTGACCATCACGACGTTTCCCAAAAATAATAAATCATTATACAACCCTGTTTTGGCACTCACTCCTTGCTACATTCACATTCCTATATTGTATCATACATACTCTTCTGTTATTCTGACTCTCGACATGGTCCGACTCAAGTATTTTATTCACTTGATCGTGCCGTGCCTTCCTCAGGCGTCCTCTACTTCTTCTACCATTTAATATGGTGCTACGCGATATTAATTATACCATATGTTGGTCTAACGTTTAATATGTAGGTCTGTGACCCGTTATCCTTTATTATTCTCCGCCATTTTCAACCTAATAACAACTTTTCTAAGATCAAATAATAACTAACATGTATTTTTTTAAATATAATCTATGTAGGTCAAACTTATTAAAAAATATGTGAATGTACACAGATAAATGTAGTTTTGCAAATTATCATAAATTTGTGTGTGCATGGCGTATATCGTCCTATTAATATAAAAAAAAAAATTATATGTCAAAATAATATCATTGTGAGTTATAAAATAATGTGTCAGTAATGTCAAGTAATTGCTGCCACCGTAGATTTAATACAATGTAAACGGAAACTAGAAATTGTAAGTTTTATTAACTACCAACAACAAAAAATGTTTGCATACAGTAGATAATTAGGTACTTACTCACACAAGTAAATTTTATAGTGTTATTTTAAAATCAGATTTTAAAAATAATTTCTTCAGTTTTTTTTATATACATGTTCAAAAATAAACAGGTTTTAGATGTTTCACTTTTTTAAATTAGTATTTTATTATCAATTCATTGATTTTGCATAAAACAAGTGTTATTTTGTAGGGATCATCAAACTTAACAATTTACATTGCACCACCCAGATTTGTTTCGCTTTTTTATATGATATTGTCAGATTTTTTGTCTTAAGGCGTTATTCTACATTTTGTGGAAAACACACTTTATGGTTGTTTTAAATACGTATTTAATACAACCGTTTATATATGCACATTCTTTTTTTTTTAAGAATCTACGTTTCGGAGGAAACGTGTATCATCATAATCATTAATTTCAATTTAATAGTGAAAAAAAAGAATTGGTTATAAATATAGTTTTTAAGATACTGTGTAATTTGTATATTTTCTGTAAATACTATTTAAAGCGTACATAAATAAATATGTTTTGCGTTGCTCCGGGAATCAAACCCGCAACTACCCGACCCTGAATAAAATGCGTAGTTTAGTTGGCTACGGACAACTCTAGAGTTATTTCGTCCGATTTTCTTCATATAATTGTTCTTCTATACGCTCTCAAATGTTGACTTGCTAAATTGGCAATGTATTGAAAAATATTGCCGTTTAGCATATTACCCAAAAGTTACCCAGTACACACGTGATGATTGAGTGTGGAGCCATTCCTGAGTAAGCACCGTGTTACTTTGTACCATACAACTGTATAGTTTTCATTGTTATGAAATAGTCGCACAGTGAAAATGGTCAACCGTTCGAAGTTAGGTGGAGTTAGAATGATATGTCCATACATATGTATATCGTTCCACGACTTCATGCATTAGTGGAAATGTCGCACCCAGTGGCGTACTGATGACCTTTCGCCCCCCCCCAGGAAACCTGTTGATTCTCTGCATTTTTTATATTTTTAAACGACGTCTCTATTCTAATTATTTCCTTAGTGAGTTGATAATATTTTTAATACAGTCTGCCATTAAATTCTTATTTGGAAATTAGAAAAACTTGGAATACGTGATAACTTGTTAGCCTAGTTTACGAGCTATCTAACTAGTATTCAACAGATTGTAAAAATAAAATCCTCACTTTGACATATGGTGTGCCGCAGGGATCACACCTCGGTCCAATATTGTTTATTATCGTCACAAATGACGCAACAAACAATTATTTTTAGTGGTGTCTCTATTTTATTTTTTGCTGATGACCTTGATAATTTCTAGAACTATTCGCTATTGAAATAACTGTAATATTCTTCAAGATAACATTAATAAATTTTTAATTTTGTGCTATGAAAATAGACTACTTAAATGTGTCAAATTGTCATATTTGTTTAAATAAAAACCCTGTGGTCTTTGATTACAACATAAATAACAAAACTCTGGAAATATTAAATTAAGTTGAAGACTTGGGTATCACATTCCAATCAAATTTTTCATTCGTCAACCATACAACGGAAATCTCTTAGGAGGGTTTCCAAATGTTAGGATTTATAACAAGATTGTCAAAAAAATCAATGATATCAAGTGGATTAAGCTATTATACTTTTATTTAGTTAGAAGCAACTAGAGTACAATAAATTCTCCTTTCTGGAATCCACATTACAATATTCATGTAAGTATATAAAAGTAGTAGATCGGGCTTTACTTTTGGTATTCCAGTAAATTCATTAGACTAGGTATAATTATTTCCTAAATGATTTGAAGATGCTTAAATTATCAGACAGTGGGATTTTCACTAACTTGATATTTCTGTACAAAATTAAAAAAAAACTACCATATATATATATATATTGCCCGGTCGGTAGCTGAGTGGACAAACGCGTCGGATTCTCACCCGGGAGTCGTGGGTTAAATTCCTCTGCTGGCCTCGTTCATTGCACAAGCAACATTTTCCGCTTATTATGATGGTAGTATAAATATTGTCAGGTTATTCGAAACCAGGGAATGTTTGTTTTTCTTTTTATTTTTTAATTGTGTTTTCCTCACTTCTTAGATTACTAATGCAGGGAAATAATTATGCCGCGTTGGTTGACATCTTTAATTTGTCACTCAATAAATATAAAATATGGTTGTTGGGACAGTTTTGTTATTCGAAATGATTTTTTATTATATATTATTGTGTCTTTTGTTTTACGTAATATTTTAAATTGTTTTATGTGTAATTTTTGTGTTACTATTATTTCTTCAAACGTGTTAATCGAATGTACTTATGTACCCTTGAAATAAATAAATTCAAATATCAGCTCGATATTTCAAAGATTCTAGATTAACCTCCCGGTAATATGTATTGTATGTTGTCTTTACATGGTTCGGCTCAATAAATGTTGATGGAATCGAGGAAATGTTGCAGGACTTAAATAAGTAGGGAGGGAAAGGGTATGGGGAAGAAAAATGTTAGGATTTGCAGGGATTTTCAGATGTCAAAAATAGCTGGAACCATTTTGAGCAAAGTTTTAATTCTGAATCGTGGAATAAGGTGGAGATTAATTCGTTTCAATTAATTTGTAGCAATCCCGATATAAATGCTTAATTCGACCTTGTAGGGGTTTAACCTGAATCCTTTTGGGTTTAGTTCCATGGATATGACACGGAACTTTTCCTTATTTTGACACCCCATGGTGACTTTCTACAAGATGAAACATGCGATGTAATTTAACGTAAGTTGATGCATAATTAATTATCTTAAAATTTAATTGGTGTAAATTTTTGTCGAAGCGTTGCATTTTTATTTGTCTTTCTACCGATACTTATGTTCTCTCATTTTGCATACTTAATATTTTAATGCCTGTCGAGGGCGGAGGTTTCGCTACGCCATTCATTCCAATGTAGTTTCATGCGGGGATGTGCGAGTATGTCGTCCCCCGGAGGATGATGTGTGGCAGATACCTGTTTGTCCATTTTATGTTGTCAGACCATCTAATACTATAATAAATATGAATATGGGATGCTTTTCCAACTCTCCCCCCGCACGACAACTAATGGCATGTGGTCCCTTGAGATAGGATAGTTTGCACATTAGAGCTTTTTAACTAAATATGCCTTTATCACGGCAGGTCTGTTCTCCCTGTCTGCCTTCGCCACCACCCACTCTATTTGCCGGAGTAAGTAGTAGTCTACTGTGAAACTGTCTGCGTCAGCTCAATGCGTTAAATTCGTTCTGCTGTGCGAGTAATATGTGAAAAGTAGAATCTCAAAGTTTTTCTTTTCGACAACCGAAAAAAAGGGAAAAAAAATCCGCATTCCATAGGATGATAGAATGCATGTTCCATAAAATATATTTTTTTCACATACGAGTATAATACTTGACTAATTGATATATCGCCATTTTTGAGAAATATCTTCTCAAAGGCTCTTTAATACACTCATTGCGATTGCAGGCCTAGTTGTTTGAACCTTCGTCGTTTTTGACTATGATTATTCCTCATGAAATTGCTTTATAAAACGACCTTCAAATGAACTCGTTCTTATTCTCCTCGCGACATATCCATACTATTCTACAACGCACATGGTATTACCGCCACCAAGAACTTCGCTATCCTTCTCTTTCTCCTTCATTCATAATTTATGAGAAAGAGTAAGAGAGAGGTAGAGGTCACAATGGATGCCTTCAGCCGACACATTGTATGCGGACGGCCATGAGACCGCAATGCCAGCACGAATCTCTTGTCCTCCTTGAGCCCGCCTTAGTGCTCTGCTCACGCAGAGGCCACGCACGGTGTTGTCTCTCGTTGCGCACTCCCATGGTGAAGTATGCGCTCTACCTACCATCGCAAACACAATTTCTACTCAGGATCAGGCTACTTTTTTGACAAAAATAAAATTAGAAACAATTTTTTTTTGTAGAAATTAATAAATAAAATAATTTTACCATTAGCCCTCCAAATCCAAAAATATCCTCTCAAAAATACATTTCCACACCGGTGGTCTCAAACCATTTTAAACAAATTTCACTCAAACATCTGAAAGGAATAACGGAATAAGTAAAAAAAAAACAAGTTTTTAGTTCATATGCATAATTGTTTCTTAGATATTTTTCTAACAAGGAAAAATGGGACGAGTCAGAATATAAAATAATGTGCGATTATTTTTATATTCTAAAAGGACATGTGACCAGTGGCGGCTCGTGAGTTTTTAGTGTGCTAGAGTGGTAAGATTGAAAAAAAACGTCATCATTAATGTTGTTGTAGCCGAAAATATATATATATTTTTTTTTCCACTTTTTGTATGAAGATTTTTCAGTTTTGGTGGTGCACTGCACGGATTTCTGAAAAATCTTTATACAAAAAGTGGAAATTTAGAAAAAAATAAATATTTTCGGCTATAACAACATTAATGAAAACGTTTTTTTTCAATCTTACCACTCTAGCACACCAAAAAGTCACGAGCCGCCACTGCATGTGACATATGACATTAAAAAAATCCTAAATATTGTTTTGGTTTTCCTGAAAACCTGCGTTTTTTTTACTCATTCCGTTCTCCTTACGGACACAGAGGTATTCTTGATCATTAAGAATAAGGATATTGAGACAGCGCTACCGGGAATTCGAGAACACTCTCGTCCAGGCTGCCGCCTAGTGGCACAGTGCGCCCCTACATCACAGGTGGAGAATTTCCCTCAATCCATAGTAAAAGTTCTTTTCTCTTTTGCATTATTATTTATTTATGTAAATGCATATGCTCTTTTATTATTATTTTATGTTATTTTATTTTTTATCATTATTTATTATTATTTTTTATTTTATGTTATCTTTTTCATTGTTTTCATTTAACTCATATGTATTATTATTTATATGGCAGACAGAGTATTGCACCCATCGCTCTGTTCCGCTGAAATAAAATGCTGTTATTATTAACTGTTGAATAAAGAAATACTTTTATTTACTTAGTAGTTACTACCCAACAGTCTCACCGTGTAGAGCCAGGACAGTATATTGGGTATATACCCAATCGGGGTATGTTGCGAGGCTGTAGGTGGTGGGGTGGGGAAGACGAAGGTTGGGAAGTACCTGGCTATTCAGATCTGGCCGCGCAGCGTCACAGTGCCGGACTGCCACCGGCAAAAACGCCGATGTGGGTTACCTCACGGCGGTGTGGGTGCACCGCCTCCTCCGTCTGAATAAGCGAAAGTCTGCGAGCGTCGCCGGTTGCCACATTGCACCGGGCGGCGGCACGTGGGCCGTCGGTCGGCGGCGACCCACCGCCAATCTCGACAGTCTCCGGCGCCGGAGCCGTTGCCGAGACTCGTTGCCGCGGCGCGCTTGCAACGGCGATGCACAGCAATGCCGGGAGATGACGGAGCACAGCGGAGAGAGTGGGAAACCTGACATAGAAAGAGGCTGAATTTTATTGATTCGATCGTAGGCAGACCGCAAGTAACGATCAGATGACTCGACTTTGAATTCGATGCCCAATGTTTGTATGATATTAATAACAATTTAGAAGGATGAAAGTAGACTGAATCCTGTGGAAATGAGATCTCTGAGGCGTATGTGCGGTAAATCCGTGGATGGCCGTGTTAAAAATGTGGATATCCGGAAAGAATGCAAGGCAGATGTAAGCGTAATGATTAGGATCAAGAAAGGGACGCTTAGATGGTTTGGGCATATAGAGCGAATGAACGAAGAAAGGAGTGTGAAAATAATATATAACGCGAAAGTGAATGAAATAAGAAGTCGGGGACGCCTGAGGAAGACAGCACGATCAAGTAAATCAAATACTAGATTCGGGCCATGTAAAGAGTATGTATGAGACAATGTATGAATGTGAATGAAGCAAGGAGTGTGTGCCAAGACAGAGTTGTATGACAGTCTGTCCTCTCTGCCTACCCCTGCGGAGAAACGGCGTGATGGTTAGTTAGTTTTTTTTGATAGCTGATAATAATAATAACAATTTTAAATGTTCAGTTTTGGGATATTTCACATCAAGTGCGATCTACTATAAATACCTTAATCTAAAACAATAATGATGTTGTAACCCCTCTCAAGGACACGACCCCAACGACAGTGGGATTACAAACACTTCTTACTGACTACCTCTACCCTTATTATTTCTAATTTTGAAACTGCATTTTAATGATTTAATAATACCATTTTTTTAACTTCAATCCATTTTTTTTTAATAAGACCTGACCGGTTTCACCTTATGACGGACATCTACAGATTGGTACAGTTTTGAGTAAATCTATATTATTTTTTATGCAAATTATTTTTTCACACATCTAGTAAGAAAAAAATAATACATTTCACAATCAATCGCAGTATATATTATATAAGTAAATATAAATTGAAATTTTAGTATGTATAAAAATCATGGGTTTTTCTTTACATATTCAGCACAAATCCTAGAAAAAGTGCCAAGATTTGAGGCTTCTTTTAGGGCATTTGGAAGGCTATTAAAAAGTTTTTGACCTTTGTAAAACACGCTGTTTTGAGTACACGCAAGTTTTGTTTTGGGAAGCCTAAAATCCTGACAACTCCTCGTATGATAATTATTGTGAACATATATAATATTATTATACCTAAAAGTATTACTATTAATATCCGGAATAGATGCTTATTGAGTCTATATCACAGTGAACATCTGTGACTTAGGGTCTTGTTTTATTACTGAGAGAGACGGCTTTAAACCCTATGTCACAGATGTTCACTATGATATACTCAATAAGAGTCCATTCCCGATATTAATAGTGTATATACCATAGATTTACCTAAAATTGTACCAGTCTGAAGATGCCCGTCATAGGGTGAAACCGTTCAAGTCTTATTAAAACATACACACGTAGTTTATAAAATAAAATGATATCCAACCTACAACAAAAATATCAATGCCATAAATGCCAAATATTAGTCCAAATACTATGTAACTTAAATTTAAAAATTCGGTAAAACGTGTGACAGACATAGGACAGATATACGTGAAGAATAATGGTATCAAAGTGATAATTAGGCGGATGTTAGTGCTCTAATTTAAGCCTCGAAGGTTACATGCAAATGCAAACATTATTATGATTTATTGTGCGTCTTGTGAACTCTGATCGGAAGATGCTTACAGTATTGTCTGTGTGAGAGACCACCACTCGCATTCGGAGAGTTGCTGGCATTGGCTTTTAGCTGTGCTATACCATACAATGGTAGTTTAATGCAATACCTTTCATAAATTAGAAAGATCTAACAGAGAAGAGATGAAATAAACCTAGGGTGAGGTATTTCAAACTTTCGTCACATTTGGCATTTTTACAATTCAATCCTTGAAGTAACAATATATGGAGGGATGGCTAATTTGTTTTACCCAACCCATCCGAAATTGTAATAAATCACTTTTTCTGAGTTTTTACATCGTACACCATGAGAGAGAAAGAGACAACAAATTTCTTGGACGGCTTCTAAATACTGTCGTAATGATCTTAAGCTGGTTATTTTCGCTGGTTAGCGGCGGGACTCCGCCCACATTTTTTATTTTGCCACTAAACTTGACACAACTAAACGGTTTTTTAGGTTAGATGCTATATTTTCGTTGATAAAAATACTGTGAAAAAGTGGCTATACGAATACACAAAAACATTATGTCGATATGTGATATGAATGGATGTATAAATACCGTAGCCTTAGTCTTAGCCACGCCCATTTGCGCCGAGTCATGTTAAAATCATCAAAAACAAGTCCAAAACTGACTTCACTGGCTTTGGCTTGGGCTACCTCTTGTATACTCTAAGATTCAATCATTAGCGCCATTTTGTTTTTTGTCATTTTTTCCCCCTCAGGCCCGATTCAGCTTTTGAATAAATTATGTTTCTAAATTAGAATTAACTTTAAAGCTTTATGCTTTTAATTTTATTTTGATATTAATTCTTGAAATAATATCAATAATCTTCAACGCGAATGAAACAGAAAAGGCCAGAAACTAAAAAGAATAACGGTCGCGAAAATTGTAAATTGTGTTTCGTTGAAAAACATAACGGTCATTTTGTTGTGCTTGTTGGTGTACCACATGTTGTTCAAAAGCTGCAACGGGCCCAAAATAGACGTCAAACGGGGATTATAAAAATGTTTGAAAATGGCGGTAATTCTTGAATTGCGACGATGTTAAGTGTGGCGAATGTTTAAAACACCAATCTTATGTTTCAAAATAACGTATTTTTCTCCACATAAGTGACATTTCGATAAATTAATCTATGGGGTATATTTGATGATCTCCTGTCTCCAAGGGTCACCACGCACTTTATTCATGCAGCCATGATATTCTTGGAATTAATTGTTGCTTAATAATTAGACCCAAATATTCAGAACCTCTCTAAACTTAATCTTTGTTCGTCTTCAATATCCATTTCCTTTCCCCGCAAAACATTCTCCAATTGAGTGGGTATTTTGCCGTGTAAACATGTTTTACAGTTTTCAAGGATAGAATGTGACCTTGAATAAATGAACTACTCCCTACACACGTTTCATTGATTCACAATATTTGACCTGTAACCTGAAATCTAAATTGGTTAATATTTTACTGTCATATTCTATTTTCCTCGTCCTAGTGCGACATCGAATCCTTTACATGGATAACGATCTCCCTAGACCTTATATTTCAACGAAACGTTATCTATCCTAGATTCCTGCTACCCTGGTTTCTACTGATTGGGGAGCTTCCCGTTTCGTTTTAAAGATATTAATTAACGACTCTTGCAACGATTAAACAAATTTCAGGAAGCCCAGTGCGGACCTTGAAGTAACAATATATGGAGGGATAGCTAATTTGTTTTACCCAACCCATGCGAAATTGTAATAAATCACTTTTTCCGAGTTTTTACATCGTACACCATGAGAGAGAAAGAGACAACAAATTTTTTGGACCGCTTCTATATACTGTCGTAATGATCTTAAGCTGGCAATTTTCGCTGGTTAACGGCGGAACTCCGCCCACATTTTTTATTTTGCCACTAAACTTGACACAACTAAACGGTTTTTTAGGTTAGATGTTATATTTTTGTTGATAAAAATACTGTGAAAAAGTGGCTATACGAATACTCAAAAACATTATGTCGATATGTGATATGAATGGATGTATAAATACCGTAGCCTTAGTCTTAGCCACGCCCATTTGCGCCGAGTCATGTTAAAATCATCAAAAACAAGTCCAAAACTGACTTCACTGCCTTGGCTTGGGCTACCTCTTGTATACTCTAAGGTGCGGACAATGTTGACCTTCCTTTAAAAACCTGTACTAAGCAACCTCCGTAGCGAAATGTTTTTTAATTTCTTTGAGTATTGTTGATTGTAAAGTTTGATGGACCTTACACAAAGTGTTTTACTAGGCTGTCTAGAGCAAGGAAGAAAACAGAGGAAGTAACCGAAACAAACTTCTAATTAGTTAATAATAATTGCAATATTATGGTACTAAACGTTGCACTCATTTCGATTCTCCGAACTCCGACTTTTATTAAATTAAAGAGATCCAGATAAGAGTTCAGCCACACCACTCAGTTCTAACTGATCGGGGCCATTGAAACTATGATATCTCCGTTTTAAGGAATGTTGTGCGGCTTAAATAATCGATTGAGGGGAAGAAGAAGAGACATTTGTTGAAGTATCTGGCTATTCAAATCAAGTCACCGGACGGAAATAAAGCCATTTGAAGCGACGTTTCGATTTTTTCGTCTCTCATTTTTGGTTTATCCAACACCCATGACAACCAAATCATGATGTTGGGGTACTTCTTTGTGAATAAATACTCACAACCTCCAAATGTGCCAAGCAATACGCTACGGAGGCCACCTACATTTTGATGAAAAGAACTCATGGTGTGGTTTAACTTTCAAATAACAACTTTTGTGTGTTTTAAAATTTATTTAACATATTAATGAACTTTTTTGTTTTTGTGATTATGGTGTTCACCAAACCAGGTCGACTAGGTGACCCGTTTTAAGGTGATTATATAGTTATGTTAATTAAATTTATTTATCAGTATCTACCTTGTTATTTTCAATGTCAAATGCAGAACTTTGAGTTCTTAAAATTAAAGACCAAACATAATAGTAAACACATTTAAATTCTTGGAAAATGTAGAAAATTCACATTTTCTAATACATTGGTCTCAACCACCCGGCGGCACCTTGGCCGATATATGTTTGCGTTGACACCTTTACTGAACACATTGCTCCATTTACCGTAATGGTCACTGACTTTTAGAAAGTGATTAACTTGCCGCATTCTACATACAGATATTCTGCATCCATTACATATTTTATTAAAATATCTCGTATTTTTCTTGATCATCCTTTATTTTGCTTAACTGCGTACATTCGTTTCATGTCTGAAAGTAAATCTTATATTTATGTTGACCAGTTAGATCTAGTCTTTGAAACGCTGCAAACATCCCACGTGTTGCATAGCAATAGGTCATGGAAGAAGTCGGCGAGAAAGAGGAAGAATTCGCCCATTCAGACTAAGCCAATAAACATGAACCAGACGTTTCATTTCTGAATGGTGTTCTTTTACAAGTGCAAGAAATTAGATCGAGTTTTTTTATTGAATATAATAAAGGTGCTGCCAGATCTAGGTGTTGCGTTGTTGATTGTTAAGTTTGTTGGAACTTACGAAGAAGAGTTTAGAGCTGTGGTAAGAAAAATCATATTACTAAATAAATACGTTTTAAATTGACTTACTTTTTTCTGTTATAATAACTATTGGTTTGGGATGTTAGTTGTGTAGTTTGGTGAACCTAGTTGTCATAACGAACACTTTATAAATCAATGCGAACCTCACTCTATACTTCTGTCAAGCCCCTGGAATCAACGAGCGTTAAAACTTGCACATACGAGTATACTGCTCGCATGTTAGTGCATCAGTATATCATATATCATATCGTCGACGGAAAAGCAAAAGGGCTGAAGCACCATTTTGGGAAGTTTACTTCAGAGCACTTTGAAGTTTTTTTGTTTTACAATAAAATTCATAAGTCTTCAGTACCTGGTTGGATATTGAAAAAAAAAGTTTACTCAGATAACTCAATGCTCTCACTGAGTTACCTGAAGCGACAGAAGATAAACAAGTCCCAAACTTGTATCGCTTGAGTCAAGTCTCCCAAATGGTAAATATGTTTTAGATAACTGAAGGGCCACAAAAATGTTCAGAATCAAACGAGAGTCAGAGCATTTGACGCAGAAAGAAAAACTGATCAAAACTGCATATTTAACTCATTTTTTGACTAAAATGTCGTTTAAGGCCTTTTGACTTTCCAGCAACGATATGTATTGTATATAATCATGTTGGTATTCGTGTACAATAGCATAAAAGCTACCATTATGACGTCACGACCTGATATTCAGCACTCGTACTATTAAAACGGAACTTGGCAATTGCCAAATTATGCCGGCATTGTGCCGCTACGCCGGAGCGCGATTTCAATGAATTATTGTTTGAGTTTTGAAGAATTTTTATCAACCTTGATTGAAACTTTTCATTTAGCTATATACGAGTACGTGCTTATTCACCTTTTTTTTAAACTCTTTTACAGCTTTATTTTGTACAGTTTTCTAGTGTTTTCTCATTTTTTTTATTTTTGGAAAAAAAACGATTTTGAATATTATCTGAATGTTTGGAATTGGAACGATTTAAATTATGAGTATTATAGATTGCCCACAAAACGATATATTCGTGTTAAAGATGTCTGTGACGTCACGCCCGCCAAGGTTTCAAGTTTGCCATGCTCTCGGGTCCCGGTGTCGTTTATCAGTCGAATACGAACCGTTTAGGAAATTGCGGTATTATATTGTTTTAAAAATCAACTAAAGATACTTATTCTACTCATGTTTAACAGTATCCCTCAGTATATATGAAAATAACCATTTGATGACTAAGAGTGATTTCTCGGTGATATTGTAGAGCCTGGGGTGTCGAACGAGTGTATACATATAAGACTACGGAGAAGAGGTTGTGCGCTCGCTCGGTATGCAGAGCGTGGAGGCTCTAGCGCGATTTCAGTTCGCACCGATGCGGTGGAGGCTCTGGACATGACACGTGTTTGGATGCAATTCACTTGCAGAAGTGTTGCGTTTGAACGATACGAATAACATTAATTTATTGTAAAACGTACGTGACAGTAAATAAATCGCTTGTGAAAATATGAATTTCTAATAGAATATCCAGCTTACACGACCTTTTCTTATTGGTGAATTGAAAAATCTAAAAAAAATAATAGGAATATTGTTTTATTTTTTGACAGCTAAATAGCCATTTCTAAGCTTATTAGGTTTTGATGAAAATGACTTTGCCACCTGGATGCCATAGTTCATAAAGCGTTCACCTATAAATTTCAGAGAGATGGTGTGCTAATTCCATAACGCCAAATATCTTCGTTCCAGAGTTTTTGAAGCTTTAAAAACAGATTCGTGATAAATGGGTTGCTTTAACTGTCTTTGGCTACCCTTCTTCTGTCAATTTTTAAATTTAACAATTTTACTGTGTCGTATGTACACTTCCTCGCATTTTGTAATGCTTTCCGCTGCGCTCAGTTTCGATTTACGTTTTGTTCGATATACGGGCACGGGCAAATAATATGGGAAAACCCCGATTTTATAAACACGGGATCGTCTTATTTGCAAACTGCGGTGAACTCATGCGAAGTCTTCTAAGATTCTATTCGATAAATTTAATATATTTTGATCCTAGAAGTGAACGTGGTTTCGACCTACTCAATTTAGTAGATGCTGTTTGTCAACCGCTTTTCAAGTAGGTTTATGATCTAGATATAAACAGGCCAAACATTTTATATTACTAAATCGCAATTTTTGTGAAATATCACCTAAATATTGCTACAAAACATACATTAAAACTGTAGGTAAATTACCCTAAAATACTAAGATTATATTTGTAGAAAATAAACTGATAAACATATGATTTAAGATTCTCACGACCAAAAGTATTGATGTGATTGATTTTCGGGGTATTATGTCGCGTTGCAAGTCCTCCTCCTTGAACTGACGTTTCAGACAGCCTTGTAGTGTCCATTATCTGCCTCGACGAAGGACACCGCAAGGATATAAAAATGATGATGTCGCGGGATGTCTAAGTGCTTAGTTTTATGGAATAAGGTATCAACAGTCACAAAGGAACCAATATCACAATTTTATAACGAAAATGAAATAATAACTTTGTATAAAACCACAGATTTTATTTAAGAAAATATGACCGACTGGTTTCGCTTAGCCTCTCTGTTTCTTTGTTATAATTTAAAAGTTATTCTTTTGTTTTCTCACTGTTCTCTTATTTGATTTTAAATTATGTTCTCCCTCTTTATGTATGATTATATATAACCACACACTATTTTTTTGTTAACTTTAATTTTGTACCCTGTTGATTCTAAGGCTAAGCGAAACCGGTCGGCAATAAAAAATAAAATGAAATTCGTTGTCCTATTCAAATTTATTATTTCATTAAATATGTCGAACCACAAAGTGATTGCTTTCTACTAAAATAGAAAATGTGATATTCTAGCGTTTAAGTACGCTCTGAAGAAGAGCTCTGAAATATGGTTTACAATTTTAATCATCGATATGATTTTCTGAGAGGAGTGTCTATGAACAAAGAACTGTGAAAAGAAATGTAAATACGTAAGGAAAAAAAATGATATACTGAAGGGACCACCATACACCGATTTCCCCATCAATGTCCATTATTCTTTAAGCTCTGTTTTAATATTTAATTAATCGAATAATAGTGTTTGGCTGGCTGGCCCCCCGTCGGCCCGCCGCGGCCGGTTCCGTTCTGTTTCCAATCTGGTACTCGCGCTTGCTATTAATTTATTGTTCTTTCGCGTGAAGCCGTAATGATCGTTATCATTACATATTTATTAACGGAGAATTCGCGGGCATAGTACCATTCTTCTGCGTCGCGTCAACAACGGTGAGTCGGAATATCCGAATGATAATTTGTAATTCAGGGGCTAATGGCGACCCAAGCCGCGCTTACTTATGCGTAAGGACATATATTCACACAATATACATATTGTAAAGAAAATGAGGTTCCTAGGTACTTTTTAGTCAATTTTCCTTAATATTAGAATGTGTTCCAGTTAAATAAAAGTGTAATAAACAGAGTGGTAGATAATTCAAGTAACGCCCTGGTGAAAAACCACCATTCAGAATCGAAACGTTGCTTGAAATGGTTTTAGCCGTGTTTGGTGACCAGATCTGAATAGCCAGTTACTTCCCAATCTTCCTCTTACCCATCTCTTTCCATTCCCCACTACCTTCAGCCTTACAGCATGCCATAGTCTCACTGGCTCTAGACGGTTGGGAACAGTTAGGAATCTGGTGCGGTATTAACTATTAAAAATATTTTTAAAAAATCAAAAAAATATTTAAGGATAGTATCGTTTCGTAGGAAATACAAAGATTTGTGGTTAAAGTTAGTATGGCGACAGTGGGGCTCAGAAAGAGTATTGAATTTGAATAAATTAAGTGTTATTTGAGGAAAATAAACAGGAAATGAGTGAGTTTTTTTGATGTTGCTCAAAAGACCTATGTATTGTAGAAACACCACAAACCGTATGTTTTAATTACCACTACTTACTTATAAATTTCCAAGCAGGAGGCAGGTCGCGCCCACATTAGCAGTTCTCCAGTACAAAAAAAGTATTTTTATTTTACAAGCAGCTAGCTGCCTTTGTATAAAACACAAAACTTTAAGTACATCATTTTGAACGTGTTCATCTTTTGTCTATTACAAAAACAATTCGTCGCCAGAAAGGCAAAAAGGCTGAAGCGTCATTTTGGGAACATACATCAGAGCACTTTAAAGATGTTTTTGTTTTACAATAAAATTCTTCAGTACCTGATTGGATTTTGAAAAAAAAAGTTAACACAGTGCTCTCACTGTGAGTTAGCCGAAGCGACAAAAAGTTCAAAACTAGTGTCGCTTGAGTCAAGCCTTCTCCCAAATGGTAAATGCCAAATGGTAACAAAAGTCTTTAAAATCGAACGAGAGCCAGAGCATTTGATACAGAAAAAAACCGCATATTTAACTCATTTATGACCGAAGTGTCGCTTAAGCAAATGTGGATATCCGGAAAGAATGCAAGGCTGATGTGAGCGTAATGGATAGGATTAAGAAAGGGACGCTTAGATGGTTTGGGCACGTAGAGCGAATGAACGAAGAAAGGAGTGTGAAAAGAATATATGATGCGAAAGTGAATGGAAGAAGAAGTCGAGGACGCCCGAGAAAGACATGGCACGATCAAGTAAATCAAATACTTGAATCGGGTCGTGTGAAGAGTCAGAATAACAGAAGAGTATGTATGAGACGATGTATGAATGTAAATGAAGCAAGAAGTGTGTGCCAAGACAGAGTTGTATGGCGGTCCGTCCTCTCTGCCTACCCTTGCGGGGAAACGGCGTGATGGTTAGTTAGTTAGTTAGTTAGACATTATTATTAGCAACCAATAAATCGAATTTAATATTAAATTAAGTTAGAAATAACTCATTAGAGACATTAAGCTTTACAATAATCAAGATTGCATTTCTAACGTTTATAACGCAGTTTTGTGGTATTCTTCTCAATATCCTATCATCTCTATTATTAATTAACACTTATTTAGACCCTCCGTTAATTCCTCAGATCTTCACTAAGACTAACGCTCAATTTACACATACGAGGCTGTAATTATTATTTTTATCTATTATTTTTTTCGGAGAAAGCAATCACTTTGTGGTTTGACATATTTAATTAAAATGAAATAATAACTTTGTATAAGACCACATATTTAATTTGATTTTTTACAACCGACCGGTTTCGCTTAGCCTAAGCTTTCTTAGGGTACAAAATAAAACTAAACAAAAAATACATAGTTGGTGGTTATAAATACTCATATATACAGAGGGCGAACACAATATAAAATTTAAAAAAGAACAGCTAGAAAACAAAAGAATAACATTTAAATTATTTTATTATATATTGTGTTCTCCCTCTGTATGTATGAGTATATATCTTGAAGTAACAACATATGGAGGGATAGCTAATTTGTTTTACCCAACCCATCCGAAATTGTAATAAATCACTTTTTCCGAGTTTTTACATCGTACACCATGAGAGAGAAAGAGACAGCAAATTTCTTAGACCGCTTCTATATACTGTCGTAATGATCTTAAGCTGGCTATTTTCGCTGGTTAACGGCGGGACTCCGCCCACATTTTTTATTTTGCCACTAAACTTGACACAACTAAACGGTTTTTTAGGTTAGATGCTATATTTTTGTTGATAAAAATACTGTGAAAAAGTGGCTATACGAATACACAAAAACATTATGTCGATATGTGATATGAATGGATGTATAAATACCGTAGCCTTAGTCTTAGCCACGCCCATTTGCGCCAAGTCATGTTAAAATCATCAAAAACAAGTCCAAAACTGACTTCACTGCCTTGGCTTGGGCTACCTCTTGTATACTCTAAGGTATATATACTATGTACTTTTTGTTAAGTTTAATTTTGTACCCTGATGATGCTAAGGCTAAGCGAAACTGGTCGGTCATAAAAATTAAAATTAAATCTGTGGTCTTATACAAAGTTATTATTTAATTGTCATTGTTTATTTAAATAATAAGGATGTCTCATTAGCAACGGGTCTGATTGTAGGGGTCGCGATGTTGACGGTTAACACTCCCGTTGCGAACGGGATGAAGATTACTGAAATATTATACTTTTCTCTGAGTTAAAAATAAATGGGGTTGCTTATGCAAGTGTTTTCATCATAATCTTAGGTAATAACCTAATATTATGTTATGAAAACACTTGCATAAGCAACCCCATTTATTTTGAGGTTAAGTTGCCGAAGAACGCACAGTCGAACAATATACAGATAATACATTTGTATTGATATTATTTGGTAGTTTTGAATAAGTTTGAGTAAGTTTCTGAATCATTCACAAATAGCTTGACACCTCAGTCGAGATATTACGCGGTGAACGAAAAATATTTTTTTTTTGTAAGCACCGTAATTCTGCGAGCGTTGTCGTTGACATTTATTCATTTAGGCTTTTTAGAGAAGCAGCCATTGTTGCGAGAATGTCAAAGCGAAGTTCCATTATGCTAACGGTTTTGTAACTGTCTGATTAATATTACCAGCACTTACGGAGGCACAACCGCTAGCAAGATAAGTCTTACGTTGTGTAAGGCGGTGTAGTCACCTGAAGACGTCAATTCTACTAACCACCCGAAATTCTTTCAATTTGCAGTCAAACCAACGTAGCTTACTAATGATAATAATATTTTGAATTTTTTAATGCATCGTTTTTGAGGAAAATCTCCAATGAAATTAATTCAAATAATATTGAAACCTTAACGTCGAACGAACACATTATTATTCATCATTATTTTTCGTCAGCCTTCTAGCGTCCAGTTTTGGGTTAGGCATTCGTTCAAATACCTACAAATTTGACGATCATTGGCGGCTCCCACAATCCCAATTAACATAACCATTGACAACTCGTTTATTCACCCCCATCTTCACCCCACCCTTAAGGGTCAGCACCTAAAAATACACACTTTCTGGCTTTCTAGTACAAGCGTTACTGAATATTATTAATCTGTTAATTATTTACGGGTAGTTAGAAAAATGTATTAGGTTTTCAGTGAATAAAATATAAATAGTAATATTTTAAATTAATTATGAAATGCATGCTGGAATTTTCGGTAAAACGTTAAAAAATGCCTTTGCTGGATTTCAAACTGCACATTTTTTTGACATTTGAGTATGTTTTTAATAGAATTTAAAGGATTACAGCGAAAAAATTGTATTACTTTGAAACCTCAGACATTTTTCTAACTACCCATAGAAAATTAGCAGATAAATCATTTGTAGTATTGTTTGGATTAGAATGCTGCAAATTAACGTTTAGTGTCATTCTTGAGTGCTGACCTTTAATTTAACTTGTTTTTTTATACGAGTTTAAAAAATTAGAATTAATATTGCTATTGAGGTCGGTTTGATGAATTTTATCAATTTCGAAATTCAGACATTGCTGATTCATTCACGGTTTGACAGGGAAACACAGTATGACCAATCAGATTCATGATGTAACATTTCCGAATTTCTTTGTGCGATAATAATTAATTGAAATCCAAAGATATTTATTGATTTGATATTGGATTGATTGCACATTTAGTTATTTTTATGCTTGGCGAGGCTGATAATTCAAGCAGATGTAACCAATGTATTCAAGTTGATTTTCGCATCGACTCGATAAAATTATCTATTCCGTACTTCATAGGATGGGCTGCGGCGCCGAAATAGAATATCGCTTGTCTGTAAACATATTAAAAATGTTATGAACGCGGTGGGTTCTCGGATACGTCAAACATACGGCGTACGCTGTTTTCTCGGTGAATTTTTAACGATTTGCAAACATGATTATACATACTTCAATTATTCTGCAATGGGGAAATCTTGCTTAATATTTGATGGAGCAGAATGGATATTAACAATATCGGGAATGAATTATATTAAATTACCCCCGCGTAGAACACGAATCACCTATCATGTTGTTCAAGTTTAATATCAAATCATTTAGTTGGCTTCCTTCACAGTTCTGAAATAAATCATTTTCAGTTTTTCTACGTATTCCGTTCATCAATTTCAATATCATGTTTATATTGTTGTGCACTCGTATCACAATATCGGTAGCTTCCGTAGAAAAAAAGGACCGAGATGAATTTCTCCCATTCTCTCTATTTGTATGTAAAACTGCAGAAAGGAAAATGAAATGCGCGACCGGTAATACAATTTTATCTGAAAAACAGAATGCGATATTTCAGTATATGCTTGAGATATATTACTTCTTAGACAAAACTTAATATTTGTGCCTCATAAAATAAAATAAAAGTTTTTTTTAAAGCATAAACCGAAAGAGTCGGCAGGTGTTAAGCGGCAATTTCAACCATGTCGCCACCAGCTTAAGGAGTGCGTGATATCGTTCGAGTTTCAATTACTGAATTACTTCGCCTTGAGTTCTACGTTTCACGGTATGCCTTTGGAAGAACACCCGGCAAAAATGCCACATCTCAAACTAACAGGTTAAAACTTTTTTGGAGAAATTTTTGCTGTTTTGAATTCTGCTGAACTTACACAATACACCTTTATTCAGAGGTCTAAACACTGAATAATATTATAATTATTTATTTGTATGTATCTAGAAAAATCTTGAAGTAAATGAAATAATAACTTTGTATAACCACAGTTTTTTTTTATGACCTTTCGGTTTTGCTTAGCCTAAGCATCATCAGGGTACAAAATTAAACTAAACAAAAAATACATAGTCTATGATTATATATTCTCATACATATAGAGGGAGAACACAATATAAAAAAAAATAAGAGAACATTAAGAAAACAAAATAATAACATTTAAATTATAACAAGGGAACAGAGAGAAATAAACAGTTAATATGAAATGAAAGAGGCCAAACGTCAACTGATAATGCTTAGGCTAAACGAAACTAAAAATAAAATCTGTGGTTTTATACAAAGTTATTATTTAATTTTCATTACATCTGTCAAACCACAAAGTGATTGCTTTCTACAAAGATACAACAATCTTGATTCGTGTTTAAATATCCATGTGCATAGTGAAGATGCAAAACTCCGTAATCTCACTTTGGCATATTTTGACTTGCGTCAGTTTAGTGGGTGTACGTTATCTGTTATGATAACGTAGCAATAAAAATATACTACATGGATCGAAATAAAAAAAATAAAGTAGGTAGAAAGAAAGAATGTGTGTTGCAGGTTATGGCGTTATTTTCGCCTAGGATGCCGTGTCCCCATTTCTTTTATTATGACGAATCACAGTCGTAGTTAATTTAAGTTATAGATTCGGAATTCTTCAGTTTATTACTTACTCAGGTATTACCACTTCCCTGATAAGTAATCCCGAACACACCTATCGGGTGTGATAGCCAGTCGGCCCAATACTTACTTGTTTTAGTGTCTAGATAATTTAATAAAAGATTAAGTAGGTTAGTACTGCTATTTAAACATAGAACACACTAAAAAGGTGATAAATCCGAGCAATATTTTCATAGCGGTATTTTTGCCGTCTGCAATATTTAAAGTTTGGTAAAGCATAATATATTCCGAAATGACCTTGGGGCTCGGGAGTGGTCACGTAATCCTTGCGCATGTCGCGATAAGGTCGAAATTGCCTCGTCCGCTCAGGCTCAAATATTAAAATGTTTTTTTAAATCAAAATTTGAAAAACGAAATTTGCCCCATTTATATTAAGATAGCAGAACCGACAGTTTAAAGCCGTTTTACAGGTCAGTTTTTTTTCACGTCTTATGAAAAGATAGGTAATATCAAATTGAGATTCAAAATTTACGCCAAAATGTGTTTCTACTCACAGTATTTTATTTAATGGACCTAAATAATAATTTTTGGTATTATTTCGGTATCATTTGAAGTTTTCGAAAAAGCAAATCGCCTTAAGGGTCAGCACCCAAAAATACACATTTTTTGGCACAAGTAAAACTACAAATTATTTATCTGTTAATTTTACACGAGTAGTTAGGAAAATGTCTAAAGTTTCCGTTGAATACAATACAATCTTTTAAATTCTTTATGAAATCCATTCTGGAATTTTAGGTAAAACGTTCGAAAATGCCTTTGCTGGTTTTCAAACTGCACCTTTCACTGACATTTTAGTATTTTTTCATAGAATTTAAAGGATTGCAGTTGAAGAATTGTATTAACTGGAAACCCCAGACATTTTTCTAACTACCCGTATTGAATTTATAGATAAATCATATGTAGTATTGCTTGTATTAGAATGCTACAAAGTGACGTTTAGTTTAATTCTTGAGTGCTTACCCTTATGTTTATCATATACCTACCTACAACCTGTGAATTTTGAGTATTTAAAAAAAAGTTCGAATTTTGATAGCATTTAATTTCGTCCATAATATTCAACATTAACCCTTGTAAAAAAAAACTCGGCCCAGTCTTTGATCCACCATCACCCAATAGCCGTTCGATATTCACGAACCCCGTACCTGGTATTTCCTAGTTGCACAGATCGCTCCAACATAAGCTAACGCGCCTTAGGTATCAGTGGAAATTTTGAGTTACGTGAACGCAAGTTAGAGAATTTTGGCGGAAAAAATGGCGGACATTGATGAGGAACGATTCCTGCAGTGGATTTAAAAAATCTAAGGAAAATAATCTTTTTAATTCGATAATATTTCTGATTTTATCAAAAAAAAAATTTAAAAAAGGATGAACTGTGTGCACAATTTTAATGATGCATTGCTTCCCAGAATGTTTCATCTTCTCTGCCGGCTCCGGTTTCGATTCCTAGCCAATCTTCTCCAGTTCTCAAGCCTTCCCATCCTGCTTGAATCTTCTTCATTTCAGCTCTTCGTCGATCTGCCTCTAGGTTGCTTTCACTTTGTCGTTATTTTCGATGTTCTGTCATCAGGATTATTTTTATGTGGGTATATACTAAGAGTAGTTAAGTGATTTCATGATTTGAAAAGCTTCAATTTTTTAAAAGGTTCGTTGGAAAAACATCATAATTTTTAAGTCCATTTTTTTCTACACTTTTTATTGTTTGAAAAGCCTAATTATCGAATCGTTTTAATACTATGTTTAATATATAATAATAAAGAAATAAAAAATAATATTACATTTATATACTACATAATATGCCCTGGGCCTAATTTGACCCATGTATATCGTTTACGTGGTTAAAAATGTGTATGTCAGTTAAGTGTTAACATCGTTCTGAATATTCTGTTTGCATGTAAGGTATAAAAGTAAAGTACGTAAAGTGCGTAGTATCTTTATCGATTCGACTACGCTGCGCCTGCTGGGATACGCATGAGGTTTACTTTCTAAAAGTTACCGTCGGAACTTGGAGCATTATATTACAATAATCTTCGAAGATAAACTATACCGTAATAGGAAACATAACTCTCCATCTGCTAAACTTGGTACAGCACGCTGCGAGGGAGTGCCTTATCGCTTTATTCTAGAGACGAAGCTATGGTTACAGTATTGTAATCATACTAATCATGAACGTGGAATCAATAACAACTGTATTCCGAAATTGCAAACATTATTATACAACAATGCTATATCTTTCTTTGAAATTTCTCCCTTTGGAATAAACTTTCTTTACAAATATTTTACGTTTATGTGAAACATTTCGTCTTACCGGATTTTTTGAACTGTCTGCACAATTTTAATAATGTATTGCTTCCCAGAATGTTTCATCTTCTCTGCCGGCTCCGGTTTAGATTCCTAGCCAATCTTGAATCTTCTTCATTTCAGCTCTTCGTCGATCTGCCTCTAGATTGATTTCACTTTGTCGTTATTTTCGATGTTCTGTCATCAGGATTTCTTTTCAAATGGCCAGCCCACCGTCTTGGAGACCTACACAATCTTACGACGATGTCATAATCAGTTAGATTATTGAGTTATAATAAAATGTTAGGAATTTTGCGTTCACTAAATACTAATTTGGTTCTACACAGGTGTCCCTAAAATCTGTATAACTGGAACCCCTTTATGTTTGAATTCGACATGTCACATGTTGGCCGTGTCACACACCCAACATAGTCTCATTTGGGTGTAGATTGCCACTGTTATATCGGCCATATTTGCCTTGCTTACACATCTTTCTATCTATATTTTTATCACCACAAAAATTGATTACTGTAATATGTATTAGCACGGGGTGTAACCCGGTTAACAGCTTGCCAGGGGGCCGGGAGTCGCCACGCCACTGGTATTAAATCTGGGGAAAAGAATTATTTGTTATCCAACGATAAAATAAAACTGCAATAAAAAAAAAGCGTCTCTGAAAGTTGACGTTATTGGATCTCGGCGCTTTCATCAGATACGTAACGTAGTAGGGAGTAAAATTCAACAAATGATAAGAAACTAATGAATAGGGTAGCGGGTTGTGCGCGCGGCTCTCGGATTCCACTCGATTCAACTGAAACTAAATACTGTCATAACTGGAGCAGTCAATTTCCTATGTTCACATTATTTTTCATTTGCAATATGTCTATGCAACTGACCTATTTAAAAATAATAACGATGAAGTAATTAAAAGTAAATCAACACAGATATAAACACTTAAATTCAATGTATTTATGCTTATGTTGTGGAAATTCTTCAATTTTATTGTACTTTTGAAACTTTATTCAAAATATGACCATTGACTGTGTCTACGGGAGACTAAGGATACAACGAGTGTAGTTACAAAATCTTGCAGATTTTTTTGTAATAATTATTCTCTTTTATAATATACTTACCCGTTTTCAAAGACATACTATATTTTAAATACGTCATATTTTTTACAATATCAAAAAAAAGAGTAGCAGAACAAAGAAATACATTTAATATCTTCGCTTTCCACTCTACAAGGTTCAAAGTTCTACAAGGTGTGTAAAGTAAATTGAAGGAAAAAGAGAAATAATAACGGTGAACACTTGAACGGTGAATAGGCACCTGCACAACATACCTGTTGTCCAAGTGTTACTAAATTATTTTAATTTGAACAAATTATTAAAACTATTTTTAAAAAAATGGTCTCTATTCCAAACAATCAGGACTGATTAAATCAACTATATCAACTAAAATAGGCCTTGCTGGAATGGTAAAACTGTCGTAACCGCATAAAAAGACAAAACATGTATAGGCACATACGTATAAAGTATGTATGGATACGTATTCACTCAAACATTTGGATTGTCTTAAATAATACAGTAACTTTGTTTTCATCCCTTGTTTCTTTTTAAGAATTATATACCAACTGGTTTCATTACTAATCGTAACATCATCAAGGCAGGAAACAATAAATATTAAAATAAATAATCTAAATAATACATTTTAATACAACACCTTAGTAAGAAATAAATTATGAAATGTCTTTTTTACCATTTCAAATTACCTAAGGCTTCAGCCCTGATTATAACCAACCTCCTATAGCAGTGATGACGAACCTTTTTGAGAAGTGGGTCAAAGTTTGTTCGTTATTTTTTTTAGTACTAGCTTGTGAGTCACTAATAATAATAAATGGATAACTTTTATAGCGCCGTTTTCGTGGGAAAATTACCTCAAGGGCACCAAGTCAGTGGCTTCACTTGGAAAGTCGATATTTTGGATTTCAAATAACCGTAGGTAGGTACTTATTTGGACTGGAATGGAATATTACAATTGTGTCCACTTGTAAATATTTTTTTAATATAATAAATTCGACATTAGATGTACATGCTTTATTTTTTCAATATTTTTGATTGTATGTTCTCTCTTTTATGATATAAAAAAATAAGTTTGTATAAATCAACGCGTGGGTCATTTAAAAATCCTGCGTGGGTCATTGTCTGACCCGCGGGTCTAAGGTTCGCCATCACTGTCCTATAGCAAGGCGCAAGAAAAGAAGAATACCTATGATAACAAGTCTATTGTATTGCCTTCCGTTTTATAATCGGTGGATAGAAAACGTTCAGCAATATGACCCTGCCGCTGAGAGGTCTATTGTATCCGCTCTTTATATTAACAAGTTATAAACGTCGTTTATGATAAAGGGCGATAGGTTAGAACGGAGCTCTCAGGGCTACACTTACACGAGTAGGTAGGTAGGTACTTATATATGTTAGGGTAAAATATGAGGTCATAAATAAATAAGCAAAATCACTTATTTTTAATAACATTCCTTCTGATCGATTCGATTACACCAGTCCGTCGGCGCAAGTGTTTTTAATCGATTTTTAATTTTTCTAGATGGTCCAGGAAAACGTCCAACAAATTTCTATTATTACATATATACCAAGGTAAATGAAATGTTAAGAGGATGATAAATTTCACGACACAGTCCGCGTTTCCTCTGGATTTTAACATTATTTATCCATCGGGATTACGTTTGTCCGTAGTGTTGTCTGCTTACTAAGTAATCTTGTCACGTAACTAAGTTTAACCACTGTTTATTGCTACCACGCCACCCCTTATAAAATTCAGGTGCGGCAAATGGCACGGGCAGTAGTGGGTAATTGTGAATTCAAATTAGATGGCTGCGAAAAGTATATTTTACTATTCAACGGGCAAAGATACAAATCAATAAAAAAAGTATTGCGGCATCATTTACATAATGAGCTTATGCAGCTTTGAAATATCCAACTGTGATAAAATAATATAGTTGTGAATGATGAATACTTGGAGCTAGTGGATGAGTTTGTGTATTTAGGAAGTATGTTTACAAGAGACGGAAAGGCTGATAAGGATATTGAAAGAAGGGTGAATGCAGGAAACTCCATTAATGGAGGACTGAACGCTGTTGGGGCAAATAAGAAATTGTCCAAAGAAGCGAAGCTAGCAGTCCACAATGGAGTGCTTATACCAACCCTGATGTATGGCAGTGAGGCATGGAACTGGCAGAGGAAGGATGAAAGTAGACTGAATGCTGTGGAAATGAGATCTTTGGGACAGATGTGCGGTAAAACCATGTATGACCGTATTACAAATGTGGATATCCGGAAAGAATGCAAGGCTGATATGAGCGTAATGGATAGGATCAAGAAAGGGACGCTTAGATGGTTTGGGCATGTAGAGCGAATGAACGAAGAAAGGAGTGTGAAAAGAATATATGATGCGAAAGTGAATGGAAGAAGTCGAGGACGCCCGAGAAAGACATGGCACGATCAAGTAAATCAAATACTTGAATCGGGTCATGTGAAGAGTCAGAATAACAGAAGAGTATGTATGAGACGATGTATGAATGTAAATGAAGCAAGAAGTGTGTGCCAAGACAGAGTTGTATGTTGGTCCGTCCTCTCTGCCTACCCCTGCGGGGAAACGGCGTGATGGTTAGTTAGTTAAAATAATAAATGATGCGGAGGAATGTGGCAAGAAAAATCGTGGTGGGTAGGACGCTTGACTACCTGTTGAACGGGCCAAGTTCTATACTGTTTTTTTAAATGCGAATACCGCAAGTAGGGTCTCAACTGTCCGGAGCCATCGGGGATATGGCATCCCCGATTGGGATATGTTGTGAGGCTAAAGGAAAGGAAATTGGGAAGAAGAAAGTTGGAAAGTATCTGGCTATTCAGATCTGCTAATCAAACACGGATATAGCCATTTTAAGCAACGTTTCGATTCTGAATGGTGGTCTTTCACCAGGGTGATACTGAGAGTACCCACCGATCTGGGACGTGCCGCAAATGTTCCGCTCGGCACAGTGGTCGACACATCACTCTCAGCGGGTAACCGACTCCACTTTCTGTTCAACACAAGTTATGCTTAGTGAAGAGGTCTGTACTATAAATCAAAAGGCTTAGAGTTTATTTAAAAAATACGTCATTTTGTGTTCGTTAAGAAAAATAATTTAGATAACTTAGTATTGCGATTCGGACGAAGTAAAACAATAAATGAGTGCATTGAAGTGGGCAGTTCAAATTAATGCACAATGGCTGTTTTTGCAAAGGCTTCCAAATGCTATTTAATAAATTAAAAATCCCGAAAGCGTCCATACATATTGCTTCACACAATCCTACAATAATGCTTATTTTGTTAAAACATGTTTTCCTAGTGGTTTTGGAAATTATTCGAATTCATTTTCAGAGAGAGTCATCGAGTTTCAATCGATACGTAAAAAATGCCCAAAATGGCGAAATCATATTAATTCATGCGTTCATTATTGTTTTGTTCATTCGATCTTTTCGTTATTACCCCTTTGGTTTTGAAAATTATTAGAATAGACTGGCTAATTAAATGTGATCGAAAATGTTATAAATCAAGTATATAGGTTAAAGGATATATAATAGAGGGATATTATAGACACTCATTATAATTTAAAATATTTTTTCCTCCAAATATTAATGTTTTTTGCTCCGTTGGGATGTCATATATTTATATTTATTTATTTATTTTATTTATTTATTATTAACGCCCTGATGGGCTTTTTACATAGTAATTTAACATAAGTAAGTGCATGAGTACAGTTTAAAAGGATATACATGAAATAATACAGTAAAACGTTTTTTGAGAAATGAATAGCAAAAAAAAAAAATACAAAAAATAATAATTAATAATAGTTCCAATACATTAATGATAAGTGAATATTTCGTTTAAAAGTCTTTTAAATTTTGGCAAATTCATATAAAAGATATCAATATTTGAGGTGTATTCATTCCCGAGTGTATGTAGGCGAGAAATGGGTGCATGTATGTGGCAGTTGGTAGTGACATTATTGTTGCAGAAAAGTATATTTTGCCGAGTTGATCGCTGAGGTACTCTGAAGTTGATAAGGTGCAGGAGTTCACAACAGTCGAATTCGGAGTGAATTATTTTGAACAGAAAAGTTAAGTCGGTTATTTTCCTTCTGTTTTCTAGGGTGTGGATTTTGAGTGTGTTTAAAAGGAATGTGTAATTTATGTGTTGAATTGGAATGTGTAGTTTGAAGTTTATGATATAAATATATATTTGAGTACAGCGGTCATTCTGCACTAACCATATCTCTGTCGGGTCTGACTGTGACGGCTTATAGGAAAATTCATCATTCGATAAGTCTATAATAAAGTCATAAATACTTTTGTTCATCTTCTTATTTATTTATTATAACTAACACAGTACATGATTATTATGTATATACGAGTAGAATAAATCAACATTGTTTTAGTACCTATTACGAATATCAATATAATATCATGTTTTATTTTTTGTCTGGAATAGTAACACTTGATTTAGCTAAAGTAGGTATGAGTAGAAAAAATAATTAAAGTGTATGGGAAGAAGAGAGAATATAGTGCATTTATGAAGTAAAGATTATATGCTCACGATTTTAATTGATTATATGTAAAATTTAATTGCATAAAAAACGATTTGCTGGAAAGTGACGTGTAATTTTATATCACGCTAAAAAATGAAAATATTGATAAGTTTGTAAAAAGTCATGGAAAAAGTGGAGTAGTTTTTCGTATGTTATGATCGTGCAACTATTTGGAGAGGTATTTGCTACATATTATAAGTTCATACATACTTTTGTTTTCTACCAACTACCTACATAATGTAAATCTTTATACTCAAATGTAATATTTTTATTTTTATTTTAAAGGGCGTAAATGAATAATTATATTATTCATTATAAAAATAAAAAATACAATTATATAGGTAATGACAGTTTGATATAGCCTTGAACGTTAAAACGTTAATTAAGTAGTTCTACAAATTTAACGTAAAAACTACAAATAAATTATAATCCTCTAAAGTCAAGTTCTACAAATTACTTTACTAACATTAAATTTAGTAAATAATGATATCTTTCGGAACAATATGATCGATGTTCCTAAGTATTACGTGCGTTGCAAATTGAATTTATTAAGTTCCTACCCATAGTACCCACTCGTAGTTTGTTGGTATTTTGACTTGGAAAAGTTTTACATAGCGTACGTATGTTATAACATAAACATTACTGAATGAAATTACAACACTAATAAACAGTTTTCAAAATAGAAGTATCATTGATTGATTCTTTAAAAATCGATGTTTTTTTATATGATTCAGATTTTCTTCATCGCTGCATCATCTCACGTTTTCGACGTGTCTTCAGCTTTCAGTTTTTAATTGTCAATTAATAAAGTACAACAAGCGCTCTTGAGGTGATAATTAAAAAAAAAAATGGTGCCATATAAATTAGCCAAGTATTATCAACCAATATTCCATGGCACAGTCAAGTCAGTGTCAAACCGACAAACAAGCGATGTTTACAATGTTAAACTAATTGTTTATTCTAATTCTTGATACCGGTAGGTATCGAGAAACGTGGCTAATCTTTTTTTATATTCTGTTTATGATCTAATTACGAAGAGAGATTATTTGGCGGGGTGTTTGAGAAATTACAGAAGGTTCGTATAATAGTAGATCTGACTAAGGTCACCCGTTGAAGGCTCCTTTTCACGTGTCTTCTTTCTAGTTACGTCATTCGTATTTTATCTTTCGCAACACAGGGTCATTTGATTCCCGCGAAAGGTGTGACCGGTAATTTGTTAACACTAATGTCTACATGCTTAGTTTTTCATTGTGCATGACTAGGTTTGCTTTGTTTCACACGTTTCTGTGCTTCTACGCTTGTATTTAGCAATGGAAATAAAACACTCCCTCTGTTATTCCCGCGAAATCAGATAATAGACAACATGTTTCGATAATTGCGTGTTTCAGTTTTACCATTAAACATTTATAAGGGTTGTCTCTTTAATTCTCAATTTAAGGTTCTACTAGTAAACGAATACGTTCCTACAATATCGCTCACGTTTACACCAAAATGGAGATTTAGCTTGGGGAGATATACATTTAGCACTTGGCAGAACAATGGTAGATAGTTATTATGATGAACAGTAATTTTTAATTATTCTTTCTGATTGCAGACCTTAGAATCTTTTCGATAAACATCGGCTTTAGGTAGTTAAAATAAAGTATTTCTTGGATTCACCACCGGCAAAATAATATTGGCCCTACTGCAATTTTTGGGGCAAGTTTCTTCAAGTTTTATTGATTTCGGCTCATAATTATATTATTATTGTTCTTACCAAATCCAATTTCGAGCTGTCCGGTAGGTAAATATGAATCGAAATTCACATTAGTCTACGCGGGAATCGATCTCGCAGTCTCCCGACTTACAGTCAAACGCGTAGATCGCTACGCCACGAAGGTCATCAGCCAGCCAGTAAACTTATCACAAAACACGTTTAATGGTTATTTTGTTTCGAAAGAGCGTTATTGTGTTTTTTATTGTTTTTAATTCAATTCAAGTAATTTTGCGATACGAAATATTTCATACAATACAATACACAAACAAAAATATCCGAGCCATGACATTAACTATTATGAATAAAACTGATATACTTTGTTTATAACCACTTTATTATTCAATATTATGTCTACCGGTTTCGGAAGTACCCTTCCATCATCAGGACAATATTAAAATTAACCTAAAATACAAAATGCTGAGATAAATATACATATTTAGGAGTTGGAATGGGAAGGAGAAGGGGTAATTGAGGGGATTATGGGAATAACAGAGCAGCTTACTGGAAATATTTCTAGGATAGGACTATAAGATAAATTAATTTGATTATTCAAAATATTACATTTACTATTTAATGATGTTCTAATTTCTAATGCTTCTAAGTTATCTAATTTTTTCCTTTATTACAACGGTGAAGAATTTGAACCCCTGTATCCCTATTAAAATTATGATCAGTAGCAATAAGGTGATTGACGAACTCTGAAAAATTATTATTTTTTAAGCATCTTAGATGTTCACTAATTCTAATATTAACATTTCGAGATGTCTTACCTATATAATATGACGGACAATTATTACAAGAAAGTTTATAAATGCCAGAATTACTTAATTTATTATCACTATCTTTATTTTCAATAATATACCTATGCTATTGTTTGTATGGAACGCGGGTTTAATGTGGGTAGGCAAATTTCGGGTACTAAGTGAAGAGACATTAGATATAGTATATAATATTCTACGCCATTGGAAGGGATTCCTTGTGATATTGTTTTTACTTTTATATAAAAATGTATTAGTAGCGAGAAGCTTAAGTTTTTTATTTAAAAAATTGTCTATGAAGTTTGTGGTATAACCATTATTCAAAGCTATTTGTTTATTTTTTTCTAACTCAATTGAGAAATGATCTGGTGATAGGGAAATTTGTACTAGCCTAGAAAATCTGTGTAAAACGAATACCAATATACATTGTCTAGATACTCCAAAACATACATTTTTTGATCGTGCGCAGAATTTATTTTCACACGTGTTTCTGCCAGAAGAGATGAAGTTATTATCTAAATCTAAAGGTTAATTTTTATATTGTCCTGATGGTGGAAGGGTACTTCCGAAACCGGTAGACATAATATTGAATAATAAAGTGGTTATAAACAAAGTTTATCAGTTTTATTTATAAATATGGCAAGCCACAAAGTAAATGCTTTTTACGAATATATTAACTAATATGCTTCACGTGGTTCTTATGACAATATATGCACATGTATTGTCCAATATACTGTATTTTATTTTATACAATTCAAGGCAGCTTTTTGTAACTCGTCCGCGTGAAACTTTAGTTCCAGATCTGATGTGAATTAACTTAATCTATTTCCCTTCAAAAGAATCCATGGCTCTCGGACCACATCAGTTGATTGTATAAACTCCGAAGTCAAAACACACTCATTTTCTGTCGAAAATATTTTCCACTGTTTTGACATTTCTCCCCCTGTGACTCGCATTTCAGGCAAAATTTACGTCATAAAAATCACACTTTATTCACTTTCCGCCTTACACAGAAGTATTTATGTCGGTACGAACATTTTTTTCGCTTGCGAGTCAAGACAAGTTGAGACTCGTTTTATTATGCGTAAACCTTATGAAGGCATTTCACAGTCGCCCGAGGTGCCTATCTGCCTACCGTAGGAATACGACGGCATGAAATACCCCCTTTATGCTCATTCGACGTTCATTTCATAGGCAGCAAGCTAACTTCAGACTTGTACTTCTCCGGGAATTTTTATTTGTACGCATCATACGCCAGAGTTCCGTATGAGGTTTTAAAAAAAATATATTATGTACATTGAATGTTATCACCACTTGGTTCACTTGTGGTTAAATTATTTCACGCAGCAAAAGAGGAGCAACGAAAAAAACCGCTGAGAAGCTTTAAATCCTTAACATAGAAGTAGTTTTTCATTTTTTACGTACGAACTTTTTATATTCTACAGATTTTTTCTATGCATAGAGAAATGATGGGAAGTATTCAAGTATATTTAGAGGGAATGGAGTAGGTCAAAAATACTAAAATTAATTAAATAAAACAGTTCTGATTAGTTTATGTCTGCAAATTGAGGTACTCAATAAAAATTAAATAATAACTTTGTATAAGACCACAAATTTTCCTGATGATGCTTAGGCTAAGCGAAAACGGTCGGCCATAAAATATAAAATAGATTCTGTGGTCTTATACAAAGTTATTATTATTTTTTTATTAAATATTTCAAACCACTAAGTGATTGCTTTCTACGATACTACTGAAGGTGGTTATAACGTGAACTTAAGTGCTTTCTTTGTGTAAGCGACTTTACTGAAAGCCATAAAGGCAGAAGATATTAATAAAATAAACTACATGCTAAGAATTGTACAACTTTATTGTCTTATTTATCAATGTCAAACGGTGGGTTATGGCATTATGCAATTTGCATAACTTTTTATGTTCTATATTTCTAAGTCGTCATCCTTCATAAGTTAGCTAATAATATTTGACAGTCAAAAAAATAAAACGAGAAACGCGTAAATCGTATTTAATTGGCCTGCAGGAGAGACCAAAAACCGCTTACGATTTTACGCAAACAGGCCACCACCGCGTATCTCAAAAACTGTTGTAAGTTGTGGGATACTTCCCTTATATTAAAAAAAAAACTATTTTACTGGTAATTAATTATATTGCCGCCGTTGAATGGCATTTCGAAAAAACTCAGGCGTTGATGCGAAATACGCGGGGACGGTTAGTGATCGACGTAATATTGATTGATTCAGTGTTGCAAGTGTTCAATAAGAAAGAAGAAAATAATCTCAAGAAGGTGTTTTTTTTAAATTTAATTAAATTTTATATTAGTTACTTCTACATTAAAGTTTACAAGGAATCTAATTATTTAATTTTCCCTTTTACTTAATAATATTTTAACTTAAACACTACTTATTATTTTGATTTATATGTATTTGAAAAAGCTCTTACAGGCTATTTTGAATTTATTGATAATCATCATTTTGATGGTTTCCCGCAGCGCATTATAAGATTTCATCCCTTCATATAGTAAGCTATTTTGTGTGTTGGCTTTATTCTTTTCTGGTAGTCTGATTTGTTAAAACAGAGCAGTATCATAAACCAGCTGATAATGACATAATAATAACAATGCCCGCTATCTTCAATCTGCCTCCAACAGGTA
Source organism: Drusus annulatus (assembly GCA_022651775.1). Classification (NCBI taxonomy): domain Eukaryota; kingdom Metazoa; phylum Arthropoda; class Insecta; order Trichoptera; family Limnephilidae; genus Drusus; species Drusus annulatus. The sequence goes on along the minus strand of JAGWCC010000988.1, from coordinate 62,178 downwards.
TGTTTTCCTGTATGGTAATGGCGGCATTGAATGAGCAATTCACGAGGAAATGGCCGTGATCGCGCAGCCTCGCAGCGCTTGTGCGATTCTCTCTGGCCGTGGGGCCGTGGAGCCCCTCGCTACCTGTTGTGTGCTACCGCCGAGGAGATGAGCCGGTAGAAGTGTGCTATGGGCGTCTCCGTGTGCCCGAAGTAGGCTCCGTTTTTTCTTACTTATTTTGGAATTGATCAAACATTTTCATTATATGGAAATTCTGTGTTTGTTTTTTTTTTTTAAATTTATTTAAGGAGAATTCGCCGGCTTCCAACCCCAAGTATTTCTCACGGATTAACATAATTCGCAGATAAATAAATCTTAATAGATAATTTTTAGACAAATTTAAAGGGGAAAAAAAATTGTTTTATACAAATATAAATTTACAAACAATTTTAGAAGAATTTAAGGGAAAGAAAAAATAAATAGTTAAATGAAAATGGTGTTACACAGAGAAATGATAAAAAGTACACAATATATAAACGCTAAGTTGTTTTTTTTTTTACATGAAAACAGCTTTCAATTTTCTACTAAAAGTACCGCACATATCATAGAATATGTCGGAATCTATTAACGTTCGATTTTGATTAAGTAACTCGCACATTCTTCTGATTGGATTCTTGTTGAACAGATAGTCAATTTCATTGGCTTATCTGGGGCCTAGAAGTCGAAAGGTGTTATGTAAATGGGCGAATAGTTTTGTTTCAAATCGCTATAGATCACACGCCTAGGGATTGTCGGTGCAGTGTCCTCGCTGCTGCCTGCTTCCCGCTGTCTGCCAATGTGATTTCACGTTGATTTCGTTTTCATGGCGTTGCGTTGGATGTTTTCCGTTACCACCTTTTCAACAAATCATTATTTATCACGCCGCGCCGTGTTCTCGTGTATCATCATTATTTTTTTGTACCTAATTAGGTAAAAAGCGATTGCACGCGATATTGCAAAATTGTAAAATATCACTACCTACATGGTTATATTCAAATGGGTAAAATTTATAATACACCACTTAGGCCTTGTTGCTTGAAACCCTCTCGCATTTGTACGGTTCCTGTTAACTGTAGATTCTCAGCCTGTCAGCGTTTGATTAAATTATGATTTCCGTTATGCTTGGCGGCTTAATCAAAGGGTGATCCATTAACCAATACTTAATATTCAAAACAAACCGCTGACAGGCCAAAATTTGGCGGTTAACGAGTACCGTTCGAATGTAAAAAAAATCCATATTGGCGTTGAATGTCGATTTTTGATGATCTCAGATGTGACAGGGTTTCAAGCAATAATGCCTAAGTGGTGTATTATGATTTTACCCATTTGAATATAATAATGCAGGTAGTGACATTTTACAATATCGCATGCTATCAGTTTTGTATTTGTTTCATATTTTGTGGTTTAGCCAAATTAATATTTTGCAAAAAAACATATTATTTTGAACTATTTGGAATGTTTAACCTATCTAAGGTTGGAGACATTGGGGTGCCTTAACATTTGATGAACATCTAACCATCGATCGGTACCATTATTTTTCTTACATCTGAAAAGTCCCTGTTAGACCTTGATTCTCGGTGCATTTCAGCCTTTGAACAAACAGTGATAGACTGATAAGCGCAACGAGATGACCTTTATGCTTGATGTTTTATTTATTAATTATTTATCCTACCCTATTCTTATCATTACTCCTAGTATTATTATTTAAAAAAATCAACAATACAGTTTATTACTAAACCTTAATATACCATTTTAAGTAATATTTTGAAACTTTACTTCTAATCCGTCTTTGTTCTTATCTGTCTACCTATTTATATTATTAAACATACACATCTTTTAAAAAAAACTGTTAACCTCATATTATTGTTACTCATGAAAAATCACGGGATGTTAATTAGCATGCAATGTAAGAAATACAAAATGATCTGAGAGTAAAATATCACTCAACTGTTTTTGTAAATTTATTATAGGTAGGTCTCGATTTTTTTAAATTTTTTATTTGATCGTTTTCATCCACAATTCCAAATTTGAAAAGTTCACTCATACGTATGTTCATACGTACTCATAAAGTAAATCATTTATAGATTATGTATGTCTTATGTCTGTTTCGAGTCTCGACACGGGAACTCTTTCCAGTCAGACAGGCAATAGCAAAAACCATTGTAAAAAAAAATTGTAATAAAATAATTGTTATCCAGATAAATAAAGCAAAAACTTTTATTTTAACCCTCATAATATAGATGAACGCACTCACCCTAATTTTATTAATTTAAAAAATGTTAAACCAAAATTAATGTACGCAAAGTTTCTAAAAAGTTATTTGAAAAAAAAAGTTTACTATACACCTGTAAAACCATGTGCATTAGGTTTATTGATCATATTAATCAACATCACAACTCCCAGATTGACAGCGCCCATACTTAAAACGGCGCTGTATAAATTGTCACATAACTATTATTGAAACATAAACATCAAATCATTTTTGGACTCCGATTGGGCTCGAACCTGCAACCGCTTGACTCGTGTCAAAATCATTCACCTTTACGGTATTATTATCTTCAAGTGGATCTATATTTTGTGATAGTCATAATACATTTTTGTGTATGCCAATTTTGTTTGTAGATGTTTTATTCCAAACAATTCTAAAGTTTTAAAACGTATCTGATATGGGTTACGTGTCGAAAGGGGAAACATCAGACCTGACATCACCTATTGCAAGCCCTTGAATATAATAAGTGATAAATAAATCGACAAATCACGGAAAATAAATAATAGTTTAGTCAAAATGAAGCATTCACGTTGTGTACATATTTACATATTATAAGTGTTTGCATTATATTATATTAATAGTATCGCCTTATGCATTGCTGATTCCCTGTGGATTAGCGGTTTGGTGCCAAACGAGATTCCTCAAGTGAAGTAATAATACATATTATGAATCCAATGACTGTGGACAGACGAACACTTCTCAACTGAAGGACTTATTATTAGAGTTAGTATAGGTATTATTACAGAGGAAATAAAAAGCCTTTAAATTAAATATAATAGTGTCGCCCTATGGCAACAGAGGTACAACGAGAATAAGTTATGAAAGTAAATATTACTTATATGTATGTGTATTATAAGGTATTTACGAAAAAAACATCTATCACTTTTTCATAATGTTTTATACACCGGCCATTTATCACTTATATCAGCGTTATAACATTTTATATTGAACTTTAGTGATAGCAAACAGGGAAAAATGTTCTTCTCTGTGGGGTGTGCGGGTACAGTTTATGATCGTCCGGGCTCGGAGCGGCTATAAACGTAGCCCCGGCTATAGAACTACAATTGTGGGAGGTGGGGGGGGGGGTACTTGCCCCTTGCCTGCGAAATTCTGGTGCGGTTCAACCAGCCCCGTAGAAAGGTGAGTGAGGGGGGGTCCTCTCGCCGCAATATCTGACTGGGTTGCGCTTGCCCCCGCCTCGAATTACCCCACGTTTGCTCGCTTGCCCGATGTTTCAATGTTGGATTTGTGGAAAAAGGAAGAGTATAAATAATTCAACGCTCCAACTCTCTCATTTGCCTCAGGCGGATTTGACCGCAACTCGGTTTGGAAATGGCCGAATTCGTGGTGATCTATAAGCGCTATGCAGGTTGACAATGTTATATTATTTACATCGAAATCAATCTATCCGTAAGCAATTAGGACACTATTAAATATATGAATTTTAAAGTGAAATCAATCATTTCAAATTCAACTTATTCAATTGGGGCTTTATTCAACAGCGAATACACAATATATGGTTTTTAGGTAGGCACCTTCGAAAAGTGTTTTGGTTTATTATGAAAATGTTTATAAGATCCAGAGCGACAGAATATTTCAATTTTATCTCCCCGCTAAATTAATTTCGTGATGACATTGGCCTTTGGTCGAGTGTACAGTAATATTTCATCACACATAACGCGTTTACCATAGTCAATTGCTAAAAACACTGACATTGTGCAATATCGCTATAATATTGTTATTTCCTAAGCCAACGAAATTGTACATATTTATCCCAATGGTATTGTTATCGACGCGACTATTTTTCTGAAACCTTTTTCTCAGTGGAATCTCATTGGAATAACATGACAAAAAACAAAAAAATCTACTTATCCATAAAGAGGATATAATAATACCATCAGCATTTTATTCTTCCTTCTGTTTTCCCACTAACCCCCCCCCCCCCCTCGTGTCTCTATTCTTCTGTCGAGTTTTTGAAGAATAAAATAATTGATTTGTTATGTATGCAAGCTTTAGATTTCATTTAAGTACCTAATCACGTTTATTATTATGGAAAGGAATAATATTATGGAATGTTTCTTGCATAAAAAAACAGTAAATAATGCATTTTGCACTTTTCGAATTAACACAGTCATTCTTGTTTACATTTAATTTAAGTGTATAATCACGGATCGTCTGTAAGAGGGAATAATTTAATTATGTTTATTCAATGGTGGATGTAAGTTTTTAGCTTTTGGAATTAGCACAAACTTATTTATATTCAATGCCAGTGTCGAGGGAATAATACAGTTCCTTTGATACAATTACGTATTGTGTACGTTGTCATTTATCTTGATTCGCACTGTTCTGTCACGAGTGGAACGCAAGGTTATACAGGACTAATTATTCTTCGTATTGAGTTTTTAATCACAGCCCTGTTTTGACAGACTGTGAGATAAGCCTCAAACAATGGTGACTTGGGGACAAATCAACTGGGATTTTTCTGTTCCATTGATTCGTACTAAGCACTCACTCTTGATCCGCCAATCTCTTTACTCTTTATCCAGTAAACTACGAACAATTCAACCAGATTTTCATTCAGTCATTTGGTTTATGAGTAAACATTTAAGTTGATACGAAGGTAAGGAGAGTACTTACCCTCAACAGACTAGTGTTTGATAATTTACATTATTTTGATAAGAAGGGGTACACAGAGGAGCGGAAATTCCTGTTAACTATATACTGTGTCTATGAAAACCAGCGGAGGATTGTGCAATGCACACGTTTAGAAGTTTCACACGAACTTATTACCATATGACTTTGTGTCATTCACTTGACGAAGTGAAAGAAACTAAATTTTCGTTCAAAGATAAAGAAAGTGATAAACCACATTGATAAAGTTTGGTGCTTCAGTTCGGGATACCTACTGGAATGTTATCACTAGGGGCTTAGAAAATACTCAACTTATGCATACATTTTTGTCGATCACCGTTGTTGTTGATATTTCTAGAGAAAAATACTAAATCTCTTTTCGTTTTTTTTTCATAATTTAAAGGAGAATCTATAATCTCTGAGATCTAATACAGTATACGAGTATATACTCGTATACTTTTGAACTAAGCTTGACTTAACATTAACTCAAGCTTTTATAGGTTTAGTATTTAGATCAAACACTATATACTAATCTAAAATAAGTTATACGTATAATTGTTTTATATTTCTAAAAAAGAATTATTTTCTCTAAATGTGAGATAATGTTTTTGCGTCAAGAATCCGGGTCCTAATTTGTCCTACTCTGTACTCGACTGCTAACACGACAAGTTTATTTGAAAACAAATTTACAGTTGAAAATATCATTTGATATAATATTTTTTTTTATATGTGAGCATTACTATTTATTATTATAATTTTTTGTAGGGATCATATTTATGGTGTGGCGAAAAAATATTATAAAAACAAATAATTTTCATGACCCACCAAGCTGGGCAAATGCCAGCATTGTTTGTTGTTAAACTCGTATAAAATATTTAGTATTTGTAATTTTATTTTCAAATTATTATTTCATTTACGTACATGTTTCAACTCAGATTAACTTTCCCTATTATTATGTTTCTGATAGTTGGGAAACCGGGAAGGTAGTTAAGTGAATGTGGTTAGAGGGACGTCTGAAGGTGGAGGGAGTTCTCGGAACACCACCACATTCAAATAATCACTAGGGAAAGCGGGGAGTGTCCGACGCCCGTTGTTAACTTTATTTGCATTTGGTCCAGATTTGCTAACTAAGTACTCCTAACTAATTTTGTACGTTTTAATTTTTTATGTTTTTAAATTGGTTACAAATACCATTATCTGATATCCGATGGCGTAAATACCAGTTTTTGATTAGTGTATCTAAGAATGTTTATATTTTATTGTTAACTTTGTATAGTTCAGGTTTTTTTGTAGCTCTGTAAAGCGCCTTTAGTGTTGTGTCCCTAACCCTTTCAACTCCTTGTTTATGTCCCGTGCTTTGTCACGTAATTGTTTTCCAAGACGCGTTCGAACAAAGTTTCATAATAAATACCCATGTATTGTTGTTCGCAGAATTTGTCTCTCATAAAAGTGCCTACTTCATTGCGCTTCTCGAAAATTTCCGCATCAGGTAATGCCCAGTAATCTTTGGGGAATAGGTTGTGACAGTGGCCTAGTTCATATTTGGAAACTTTTCGGGGTCTCCTTCGCTCTTTTCCCTTGGAAAGCTAAGTTTTTATTTTTTCCAATATTTGGTTATGTTTAATTAATCAAGTCAAATATAAATAGTACTTTGTCAATAATCTACTTCATTGTATTTTTCTCCCCTTCCCCTTTCAGCTTACATTCTTATAAACTTCAACAAATGAAAAAAATATCTTTTTTTTTTGTAATTATTACACAAACATTAAGTAATACACCGTCTTCAGAAACGCCAATAGCCTTTATCCCTCCAAGAAAGTAGTCTCTTGCGACGAACGGATGATTGATTACTCAGCCATACTATCTAGGGAGTTCATTACGTAATGAATTGTTTACACAAGCCGGACTGTAGTGGATCGCGTGACAGGGTCAGGAAGCTGAGGTGAGGCGGAAAAGGGGTAGATGAAGGGCGGGGTTAAGACGGTGACAATATGGGGTGGATAAAGGAGAGGGGAACTGTCTACTCTAGGTGTTCGCCTTTATAACTTGGCCCCCGGCTGAATTGCAAACTAATTATGGTTTCACCCCTTCATCATCTGAATTAATCTAGATTTCGAACTGTTAACAGTTTTTTTGGTAATGTTTTACATGGTTAGAATGACTACAAAGTTTGATATTATATTATCTTTAGTTTTACGTTATGTTCCGATTTTGTAAAGCGCCCCTGAGGTGAAATTTCACAAAAATGACTCAAAAGAAAATTGCTATGTTTTGTAATTTATTTTGTAAACGACAGTAATTCTGAGAACAATAATAATCTTAATAATAGACATCCAATTAAATATGAAAAGAAGATACATTTCATGTACGAGTACACGTTATCACAACAGTACCTATCCGTTACGGATTGTATGTTCGATTGCGTGAGCTCGACTGTTTTCTTTGTATTACTAAACCAACGAACACAAATATGGCCGATTGAGGTTAAATGATTGATAAATATGCAGTAACATTGGAAAAAATATATCTATTAAAAAAAACTCTCTTATTAAGAAATGGTTTAATTGTTTTTTTTTTCTGTTCGGAAAGTCATGATGACTTTCTTATTCATAATATTTTATTCAATTTGATGATAAAACAAATTATTTCTTCTGGCAGATCACTCTCTGCTGCACTGACGCTTTTGTCGGGGGGCAACTTATAAAGCTCTCGAAGAATGGTAGAAGTGAATTAGGTCGCTCACTACCGCCGCGGCTTGTCACCTGTACAAATATTGATTGATACGATTTTTTTTGATCTAACTAATTGAGGACAGCTCTCACCACACTCTCACACGTGTGCCAATCACCCTGTAACCTCAATTTTCACTATTTTTACCAGCAAACGGTTCATAGTTTTTAAAATTTATTTATTATATATTTTTATCCGTCGATTGGCATTAATGTAATGATGAATTACACTAGGAAAGGACCCGACGCGACGCCCGCAAAGCCAATTTCAATTGAACATCACTTCGCATTGATTAGGATAGCCAGAGCAATAAGATAAAAGTAAATTTCTCCCGGAACTAAATTTGCCGGGGAAGGAAATTTGTCGGTGAAACTAATGGAAATTGCTTCCATTCGTTCTATTCTCGTACAGAGAAACACCTTATTTTTTAAAAGAGTGCTTTGAGTTATGAAAATATATTGAGATTTGTTTCTTATTTAAAATTAAATGTATTAAAAATAATAAACTATGTACAAGTCTCCCTTTTAGATACGTAAATGAAATAAGCCTCAATTTTCAGTTAAAGTTTCATAAAAATCCAACTTCCATCCAATATATATTGTTCCTCTTTCGCTTCGTAAATAATATTCATTTACACCAGATACATCCCAATCAAGTATTTTATCGTGATATGTCTTCCCGAGCATCCCCAACTTTCATCCACTTATCCGTGTCTTTCTCCGTACATCCGCTCTACATAACCAAACCACCTAAGCGTCTCTTTCTAAATCTTATAACTCACCAAGGCGATTAAAGTCATCATTCGAAACTCTTCTCATTCGAAAGCCAAAAATTGTAAAAAAACATTCTCCACTCTCACAAACTTTCGAATTTTTGCTGTTAACGTTCAGAAAAGGGAGTATTTTGGTCATAATTCTGCAGTAGTTAGTGTAGATTATCAATAAATTTAAAACCAATATAACTAATAATACACTGACAAGTTCCGTACCGACCTTTGTTTAATTGCTCATCGAACCCTTCCAACTTGTACCTTAACTTCTCACCGCCAATGTTCGATATCAATTCTCTGTATCAGCTAATATGGGAAAGTCGAACAAGTAACCCGATGAAAATGGGTTGAACGCTGTAAACAAATTTAGGCAGAACTCTTAGACATCACTTAGCGCGGGATCGAATATCAGATGAGTATATTACAATAACATTTCCAGAACTAACACACCCCCAGATTTATTAATAGATGGACTTGTACTACTCCGCAAATCGATTAAACGATATATTATAAAAAATCCCGACTTTCTACCATATGTATTGGTATTGTGCTTGGTTATTTTCCCTTGCGGGCTTTAAATCTCCAATTTCGAATATTGACGTCACGAAGCCCGACGATGTTCGTAATATTTATTTGTCTTCATGTTTTTTACATAACTGCAAACATGTAAATGCAAACGAGTACACGAGAGTAATCCACGATGGTTATGTATTGTTGAACATTACATACACAATCACATTTTCAATCGTCTTCTATTTCCTATCCCGTGACTCACATAATGATCTTATGGTGTAATGAACTATTGAGTAACATAAATGCTATCTGCTCACTTCTCCTTGAGATATCATGTCCTGAGTGCTTCAGTTCTTAGAATGCTCGGAGCGCTTAGCATGAAGCTGTAGCGATTGCTGAATATTTGTGGCTTAAATTAAACTGTCAGTTAATGACAGGTCGTCCACATTATTCCTTCAGCATCAAACCCACCCGCTATATGTTACATTTTAGTGTTGCTAGTTCCTTTTAGTGACAATATTACATTTGATAGTGATGGCTTCGTAACCTTTAATGCTAGGGGCTGGTTTTTATGTAATTCGTGACCAAATCAGTCCACGCCCGTGAATATATGTGCACTTAAACCAGCACCAGTGTGTCGCGACGCCTCAGCGGTATAAATCAATAAATCCGCCGTTTTAATATAAATGGATTCCCAAAGTCGTAATGTTCCGCCCTTCGTTGTATCTATCAAACGTACATTTGGTTCAACTGTCTCATCCATAGTTAACGCCGAGATCCAAACGGGGCCGTGGAAGTCATCCAGTGAACAGGGTCCACTTTTATTTGTACCGGACCTTTAAATCGACCCGAGGGAAATTTATATTATTTACACAAACGTAATGTATCCTAGTTAACAACTAAATTGTACGAAAACATTGGCAAGCGTCGCTGTAAACGTATAACTAATCCAGAATGCATTGTAAACATCTTAAAATAATATATCCAACTAATCAAAATCACGCCAAATTCTGAATCACGCAATCAAACATGGATTTTGGCTACTTTGAATTATGTTTATTTTAGCAAATTTTTATGTTATTATAATAAAACACTGGTTTTTGTTATTATATATATTGAAATGGAAAATACAAGCACTGCCTTACTTGGTTTTCATAGTGACAAGGATTTTTTTACAAGTATTAACGGCCGCAGGAACAAATAATGTGTCTAGTGTTATTTTGCACCCTGGCAGCACTGAGTCGGGTCCTGTCGAAAATCGGGATAACAGAAAAGGATGTATAACTATGTGAATGTGAGTAAAGCAAGAAGCGTGCGCCAAAACAATTATTATTTGGCATTCTATCATTTCTGCCTAACCCTGCAACGGAACGAGATAAGAGTTCTGTAGTTCCTTAGGCAAGCTGATGGGGTCTGTAAATCGTGTATGAGTAAGGTAAATATAATTGCTGTATAAGTGTAAAGTTCACTGGGTCGCAAGCCAGTTGATTCATCTATCCAATTAGGGGTGGCAGCCAACAGGTGTGAATCGTTGCTTTCGCTAACTGCAAGTGGGGGGCTGTAGAATACCTAGTAAATAATTATCCGCCCAGTCAAGTGCCGAGAGATCGCGGAGAGTTGCGCTTTATAAAGGTTATATTATGTTATTGATTTTAGTCCCCACTATAACATGTGTGTATTGCCATAAAAAATAGATAAAAACCTTAACAACGACAGCGTTCCATGAAGTATAAAAAAACTGTGCAGTCTCATTAATTGCTTTCTTCTATTTCTAATGTGATACCGCGTAAGCGTCCCATCTGCCCGGAACCCATGGAATTACGGCATTCCGATTTCAATTAAACTTAGTATCTCACCGTTCTGCCAGGAAAGCCGATCTTCACCGCTCTACATTTTTAAAACCTAGCAAGGGACATTTTTCAGAAATGTTTTTTTTGTCATTTTGTAACTTGGTCACATTCTACGTTTGTCTGTAATTATACCTAAGAAATCCTAAGTAAACCAGGCGGGTTTCATGTTTTAAAATTAAAAAAAACCTACAACCTGTGAAGCAGAAGTGGGTACCTACTCTTTGTGGATTTACTAAAGGTTATATTACTACTTTCATGTCAGATGTTTTGCTTTTGATTTTGTGTTTCCTGAAATAAATATTTTTATTTTGTATTATTCACCATTCAGTAATCTGCCACCCTGTTGCTGTAAAATCGATAGCCCACATCACACTCGCTCGAAACGTATGACGTTTAGTCGTATAACAAGCTAATTATTATCCACCAAACGACGGTTGTGGATTGACACTTGACTAGCTTAATGCTCACACTGTACTGCACTGCACAGGTCACACTGCAAAGTGCCTCCTCGCTGTTCACTTCTCCACAACGTGCAAACTTCTAGCGAAACTCTTCAACCAAACCGCAAATATTCAAATATTTATTTGTGATTTTATTTTCACATAGGAATATAAACACAATATTGTGAAGTTACGTTCTATAAAGTTGTATATTTTTGGACGTTATAGTAATAATAATTCATTTTCAGTTTTTTATAAATTTAACATATCTGATTTTTGTGACTGCTATTCTGGGTAAGTTTTTGGATTTAAAATTAATTATTCTTTTCCTGGTTTGGAGCCGTCAACGTTCCTTGTGTTTTAACCGATTTCACATTTTTAAACGCATAATTGTATCATACGCGTCATGAATCAGGCTTTATCTTAATTCGTGTCCTTTCCGAAGGTTTTAGTAAGGCCGGTTTTTTGGACAGTGCCTACTTAAATACCAATGGAGATTATTTTGTAATTATTTTTATTTTTACATTTGTAATTTTAATTTTTTCTTATGAATTTATGTTTTTTCTATATTTTTGTGTATTTATATGTATTACAACATTATTTTATGTATTGCATTACACTACTCTTGCATACCTTCTGGAATAAACACTTTTTTATTATAATTATAAGGTTATTTTTAAGCGTTTTGCAGTTAAATATTATACCACAAAATATATTAATTTTGGATAGTGAATTTAGTGGTATAGTATCAAAGGTGGCAAAGTTTACACAGCTTTACAACAACTTAAGTTTAACTTTTCTTACTTATGTAACAATTTCTAGACGTTTTTGTTTTGAATAGTAGTAAAACTCTTCAAAAACAAAATGATTAACATGCCTTTCTACGGACTATTACTGCTTTATCAAAAGAAATTTCTCTTTAGTAAAAATACCCATATAAAAATATTGATTATAATACCTAAAACTCGTTTTAATTAAAAATGTGGAGTTTGCCGCCTTTGGTATTACCATATACCCCTGAAATGTGCGTTACTTCTTGCCAATAGGCATACAAATAGTATTCTTCAATTTGTTTGCGTATACATAATATATATTTATTTAAAGAAATTAAAAAATAACTTTGTATAAGACCGCGAATATTATTTTTTGTTTTTTGTGACCGACCGGTTTCGCTTAGCTTAAACATTATCAAGGTACAAAATCAAACTTAACTACACTGATGATGTTTAGGCTAAGCGAAACCGGTCGATCATAAAAAATAAAATAATATTTGTGGTCTTATACAAAGTTTTTTTTTCATTTCTTTAATTTTTTTAAAATATAAATACCGCACAAGCGTCTCAACTGCTCCCAACCGTCTAAAGCCAGTGAGACTCTGGCATCCCCAAGTAGGGTATGTTGTGAGGCTGAAGGTAGTGGGGAGGGGAAGGAGATTGGAAAGAGGAAGGTTGGGAAGTACCTGGCTATTCAGATATGGTCACCAAACACGGCTAAAGCCATTTCAAGCAACGGTTTGATTCTGAATGGTGGTCTTTCACCAGGGCGATACTTAGAGTATCTACCACTCTGGAACGTGCCGCAAACATACTTTTTTATATGAATTAAATGTGTTATGACACATTAATTAAATAAAAGTTATTGGCGCACGCCGGGTTTGAACTCGCGACCTCTGGATTCGTAGTCGAGCGTCTTACCACTCGACCATGGAGGCCGTCAAACCACAAAATAATTGCTTTCTACGAATATATATTTATTTGTTTAATTGTATACGCCCAAGTGGGCTTTTTTTTACATATAAAAGTACATTTTACAGTGGTACAAGTGTGATTATTTGCTCAGATGAAAAGTATATAAAAGTGTATATATGTAACAAAGTTACTAAAATTAAACTTTACGGGGGTAATATCTTCTCCAGCAACACTGCTCATATAGCCGGATCAAAAGGTTTTAATAACTTCGCCGTTCCTTGACGAGAATCTTCACGACTTGGTCTCAGCCGTCACTACTCGCGCTCATTCGACTAGGAAAAGCTTAATTTATCCAACTTCGTCCTTCGCCGCGGCGTTCGCACTACTCGCCAAACCGTGTCTATGTCTGGCTGACAGGACTCCTGATTTCCGAGAAGCAGTTCTTCCGTAGAACGCCTGGATTGCGAGCTGCGTATTTTCCGTCTGAGAGATTAGCCGCGGGGAAGTCTGATGGTCATAATCCATTTATGTATGCATTTTGAATATTAAATCATTTTAATGCGAATATCTATTCGAATGTTCTTACCTAGCATAAATATAAGATGAAAGCGAGAAGCGGTAATACATACCCCGAAACCATCTTTCGGAGAATTTATGACAAAAACCACCTTTTTAAAATCAAGGTTCATAATTTATTTTATGTTCAAACACCATATTATGTATTGAGGTACACGGTACACAGTGAATCGAGTCAGACAACCCGTTAGACAATATTCACAATGGATTTTCTAATATTTCTAATGTACTTGTAATGAAGTATACCTAACCAAGAATTTCGAAACGGTGCATGACTAATTCCTTATGTGGTTCCACGAAATGTTATCAATGACTGAAGTCGGACAGCGTAATTAGGCCGAACATCATTATTTTATCAGTTGCATTTTATTCTTTATATCGAGAAGTCGTGTGTTCACGTGAAATTCAGTGTTATTAAATTTACTATATATTATATTCTTGGAGTAACAATATATGGAGGGAGAGCTCATTCTTTTTACCCAACCTATTCAAATTTGGGATAAATCACTTTCGCCGGGTTTTTACGTCGTACACCATGAGAAAGAAAGAGACAACAACATTTCCCAAATTATTACACCGCTTTAAAGTATTGTAAGGATGTTCTTCGTGTCCCGCGTCTCCGTTGACTCCGCCCACACGTTTTGATATGTGACATAGATGGAAACAAGTAAACGTTTTTTTAGATTATATGCTATATTTTTGTTTATAGCAATATTGTGAAAAAGTGGTTATACAAATAAACAAAAACATTATGTCGACATGCGCTATAAATTGATGTATAAATACCCTAGCCCTATTCCTAGCCACGCCCAGGTCTAGCCGAGTCCGGAAAAACTCATCAAAACTGACTACAGCAGCGCTCTGTCTTGTATATTATTGCTCTGAGGTTATATTATAGTTTGCTGTATATGGATGTTATGAAAAAGGTCTGTAGGTACTTTGTGTTTGATTATTTTTTTTGACAATTTTATGTTTCTCGATTTTTTAATGAATTTATTATGTTTTTTTATTATTATAAAATATTCAAGATAGAAAACGCTGTACTATTCTGTTGTTACTGTAGGGATGTCAATGTAGATGATCAAATATACAATTTCATTTCGCTATCCTGAACAAATTTTCTATTGGTTTGATTCTGCGGCGGGAAATAAGTATTGAAGAGTTGCCCATAAGTTGAGTATGTTGTATTATACATTTTAATAATTTTCACATCGCAAATATATTCAACGACAATGCATTTTGCAAAACAATTTTTAAACATCAACCGGCTAGTTGTATAAATATTACATTTAATGTATAAAAAAACCCAAAAATAATTTTGTCTAGCTCGAATGTCCTGACCGATTCACTGTGAGGCGGGTTAGTTAGATCAATTGCCCTAAAAGATGAAGACCCCGAATTCAAATCGCGGACATGTGTTTTGGCCGATTCTTTTTCAAATATATATTTTTTACTCGTCTTGTGTTGTTAGTTTATTTTTGTTTTTTTCTTCGTTTGCTGTTACCCAAATATATATTTTTTATATGTACCTATATACTGTATACTGACCAAAGGTTAGCCCGCCCTCACATGTTCACATAGCCAAGAAGATACAAATCAATTTATTCACATTTCAAAGGAAACGCACGCTTCACTGGACTGCGTATCAATTTCCTTTCAAATTTGCCTTCGAGGAAAGCTTTAGATCCAAAGCCCAAAGTTGGGTTCTCTCGGAAATAATATAATACTATTATAAGTGCTGTCCCCGCCGTTCCACAGATGATTCTATTTCAAGTTCACTCTTATACGATCTTCCTTAGACGTGAAATTCTTCAATAAATACGTAGTACGTATCTACTTATTTAATAATAAAAAAACTATTGTTTTCAACGAGTGAGTGTGGAAATGATCAGTCGGCAAATAAACCTCGAAAATAACGAATGCTTCAACAAATCCAAACTTAAGATTTAAAAAAAAAATGCTGATATTATGTTTTGTTTATAATGTTTATTTCAACAAACTAATTTAAATTCTGCCTGTAATTTTGAAGTAATAACAATCACAAGTGTCAAAAGTAGAAATGTAGGACCATAGGTATTATTATTAAAAGTAAATGGATAAAACAGTGATTTTGTTTTAAACCGTTTACTTTCCCAAATCCGGTATGATAGGTTGACAAGAAACAGCCTGCCCCGACATTCGATCGATTGCGTCCGGCTGAATGGCAACACATAAACTTTCATTACTACTTCTATCTTTGTCCATTGTGTTGTGCGTAGCATCATCTTATAGCACTGCACATCACTCGGGAACGGTTATTTGCTACACCGAGTTAAAAATAATAGCCATGGAATTCTTGTGAAAAAAATATGTGTTATAATATCTGCCAAAGAAACAATAAACGCCGAATAAATATACATATTCTTACTCTTAAAATGGGTTATAAAATATTTTTTTAAATTATTTTTTTAATTACTCACATTTAAAAGAACTCGGAATTAGTTTTTCACTCTAAAACAATGTATTTTGAAAGAAAAACATTTCAATTTAATAGGTTAAGACTAAAATCATACATTTCAAACGATCGAATTAACAATTGACAGCCAACATGAGAAAAAAACTTTTTAAAAGGCTGCCATCTTTACGAATTGTGATAGAAATTCAATTTTGAAACCTCTAAATCCACACTTATTTTTTGTCGCCAGTGTAGATTATGTGGATAAAAAAACAAAAATGGATTGAAAAAAAAAATGTTATAAATCCTCACGCCGCCTGCAAAGTTAAGGGTGTCGAGTTGCTGTATGATTCACAGCCGTAACGTAAACATAAAACGTAAACGTAATTTTTTTTTTTTTTACATTTAGTTACTATTCCCATAATTATTATGTGATGCCAAAGCTGTCGAAATTGGCACTTTCGTTGCTTGTATGTTCATATGACCCTTTACTCACTTTACTGAATGTATTCAACAAATAGTGGCCAAAAAAGTATTATCCTCCTCAGAAAACTTTCGTTGGTCCATCGTTAAATGTCGCCATTTTTTAAATAGTACTTTTAAATGGCTAGATAGAGACGTCGGGAGCTTCATCACCCCCAACAGGAACATGGCATTATCTAACATTGAGGTAATTATTCTTAGTAGTGGCCTTCACGCAAAATGTTAGTTCTTGCAAAACGCAGTATGTACTAGTAGTAGATTAATTACTCGTAAAGCTTTTGTAAATGTTGGGTTTTTTGATCGAATAAGGAAGGCTTGTTTAGAATTTCGTATCTTTAGCGCTATGCATAACAACTGCAATGTTATTAAGTATTGTTACCTCTTATTATTAATTATAGTTGTATGTTTTTACGCACAGCTCTAAATTTTGTAACAAATAGTGCAAGGGGTAAAAACATAATATACAAATCTTGATCTTTGTCACATACTTTTTATTTTAGTAGTCTGACCTAACCATTTTTTTCTTATTTGATCTATTTTCTCAGTTCTCTCAGTCAGTTTTATATCCGAAATTAATGTAGCTCTCACTTAAACGATACTATGAGCATAATATTAATTTAATTCATTTGTTTTTCTACGATGCCTACCAATATATTAACTTTCAAATTGATTTACTCTGCTGCCATTTCACGTCCTGGTCCCTTGGGGCAACTGTCTTATTACTGGACGTAAAACCCACCGGAACCCAAATAATTATATATGCTTTTTAATGTTTACGATGATGATCTATGTTACAATTTGCTCTTTTGTGGACTTGAAAACTTATCGCTGGAATCATGCATCGTGAAAATTACCTACTGCGATGAAATGAAGCATTAAGTATACAAGCTCATGCTTCACATTTCTACCAAGGTGTTAACATATTGCCCCTTTAAAGCCGGACTGCCAACAACCTGTTGAATGTCGCATTGTGCTCTTATTTAAATCTTTAAAATTAACATTTCCACCTTGACTACAATGAGCTCGGCTAAATCGATCATTTTTCTGTAAATACAACATATTTTCGAATAACAGCCCTCGGCTGTGATACCAATACATTGGTTTCTTCAAATTTACTAGCACGGAGTTATACAATTAATGTTCGAAATTGAAGGTGATTTAGTGCTAGTATTTTGTATTTCGCACCATTTGGTGATAATATCATTGTATATATATTTTTTTTTGCAATTATTAAACTAAATATTGCTAATAGGTCTGTTGTTATTTGTCCGTTCTCCCCCTTTCAAAACGACGCATGCAACAGAAAAAGAGGTCACAGTGGCATAATCACTACACGTGTTGACGACTTATTTTTACAGCGGACCATTGTTTTTCAACTAACATAATGTTAAACACTTATTCAATTAGCGGAATGACTCTCAGCCGATATAATTTTGTTATTTTGTGCATTGTAATTTACTGTTTCTGTTACTGTTTTGTTGGCCTGGCTTGATTGGTGCTGGTTTCTGCTTTCAGGCCTGCGACCCCCCCGGCGATAGCCCCCCACGACCAAAAGACTCCTCCCCACAACAAGAAATGCCGACGAGCACCAAGGAGCTTCAGCAAACGTCCTCTGAAGGTAACGCCCTTCTGAACACTGCCTACAAAACATACCAATCTTTTTACCTATCCGAAACCCAACCAAAACTATACAATACTACTACCTAACCTACCCTGCAATCTAACCACGTATGTATACCCAAATATAACCATATTATCATAAAACTCTTGACCCCAAGCATGTTCTCGATAGTCCATGAAAATACGATTAGTGATTCTGGTTGATTTATTTACTCAGGTCAGTTGTTTGAAGGTTTTTCATGTTAGGATGGGGTTATAAGTATTGCGATCAGAGTTTATTCGAGCACAGTACTCACACATATGCATTGCTTGCATACAGCAAATTTCAAATTCTGTAACGATTTCTGAAAAAAATATTAAAAAGTAGATTTTATAATAGATAATTGTTATTTTTATAATAAATAGAAACTACACTGCAAAACTTTTCCAATATTGTTAAAAAAGAGATTATTTAAATTCAGTGATCGTATACACTTATTGTCTCTCCCTCACTAATAATAATAAGTAAGCGGAAGAAAAATATACTGTTTGGTAAGGACATTACTGTCAGAAGTGTATACATATGCACCTATACACACACTCGTAAGTATTATTTGGGTCAACTCTAATTGACCTACAAAAGCTAAGACCTACAAAAGTACAACTAAATTATCATAGTTAAATTAACCACCACTTTGGCTGTAGCACAAATGAAACAGCCGAACCTTATATTTACACTTAGGTATTTGTAGGGTTACGTTGATTTAAATACATTTCTCTTCGATATAAATCGTGAAATTTCAATAATTTTATTGCGGTGCGGTATTAAGTGTCTTTTGTTTACCAAAGTAACCCTGTGTGGATGGACGAAGATATTAATGTAAGGAGAATATATGACGCACAGGCCAATGAAAGAAGTCAAGGACGCCCCAGGAAGACATGACACGATCAAGCGAATCGCAGAATACAGTATGTATGATTGTGCGTGAAACAAGGAGTGTTCTAAAACCGAGCTGTGTAGCATTCCATCCCCTGTGGTGAAAAAGCTCGATGTTTAGGTGGGCTAGTTAGTATTTTCAAGTTAGATCCCTGTATGATGTATAACAAATATATTTATAACAAAGTCACCTTAGGATTTAGATTAAAAATGTCCTAGTAAGGCAAAGAAATTAGCATTATTAAATAAATTAATTGTATGGAACCAATCACAAATAGATCGATTCAACGACAAACAATCGCCGTTGTATTTTTTCGTGTAATAATTATAAAAAACAAGAACTTTGACAACCGTTTGAAATGATTACCTAGACATTTGTAACACTGTAAAATAATCCATGAATTTGCCACCTATTTTGGAATACTTCCCTGGGATTCCAAGCAAGTTCAAGGTAGGTGGATCAAGAACTTTTGCGTGCTACGTTTTTGCTTCTATTATGTATATTTTAAGTGTTCACCTATACTATGCATACGTAGTTTTATTTTTAAACGCTTATTGAATTTACGATGTACGCTCAATGTTTTAACACGAAACGTAAGCTTGTGAACGAAAAGTCTTTCACGAAACACTGTAACTTTCTGGTCTCTTGGTAGTCTTTGTACACGGTTGACATTCGCCACTTAAGAACGGGTCGCTTCTACGACTCGTATCTTGAGTTCAACAGCTCGGCTGGAAAAGACCGCAGCATTAATATGATCTGTGTAGAGTTAATATAAAACAAAAACATATATGCATATACGAGCTTGCCGACCGGTTTAGATATAACCGTGCCTTTGTCAATAATAACAGTAACATTGCATTTCTATAGCGCAGTTTTGTGATATTTAATTAATCAATGGTAACAGCTTTTAATTTCATAACGCTGGATAAAAAATCAACCAATATATTTTTTTTCTTTTTTGTTCGGCTTTCTTGTTTCACAATCTTAGATAAGTAGCTATTTATCTTAATTTCACGAAAATATCTTGGAAGTGTATTCTTATACATTCCACCATATTGACAACTGGCCGACTGTAGGCCTGTAGGGTGATCGCAGTTTTCAATCTGCTGTGGAAGCGCATATATTAGTATCTACTCTGATGATGTACTGCCCGAAACATTCGCTAAACCACACAACGACCCACGCTGTTTAGTTTTCCTCCCTAGCCCCTGCGTGTGTGGCATGTAATAACCGTGGGCACAATCTGAACATTATGATAGTCAAAAAAACGATTCTGAAGCCTGGAACATTTTATGCCAAAACAAATTCTTCGGAAGGATTAACCTTTCCCACATGCAGCCATTTTTAGCATAACTTATTTTAAAACTTCACCAAAATTCTTATTTCACCAACCATAAACTTAACATCACGATGAAAGAGAAAGGGGCCTTATTGGCCCGGAGCTCTGTATGCCATAATTACAAAAATACGAAAAAAGATGGGTAAATAGGGGTATAATATAGATTTACAGTATATAAAAATATATTCTTCCCACACTATATTGCTATAATGTTGAAAATTTATAAAGTACCTAAATTAAATTCGGTTTGTTTTTAGCTTTTCAATTACCCGACCTTTGTAACTAAATTCATTCTACATATTTCCCCCTTTTCAAAATGAGTTTTTTTTCCTTTACACGAATCATATCAACGCATATTTATCCATGCGCGTTCGTAAAATTGGTTTTTGTCTTATCTTTTATACCAATCAAAAGAAAATCAAATTTTCATTAAGGTTACAAATTACAAAAAAATTGTGAAGCGCAAATATTGCCAACCATTTTTTTTTTAACAAATAGGAATGCGATTGGCACACAACTATTCCGATTATTTGTGACAGGAGCATTTTTTGTTCTGCGTTTCGGCCCAAAGGTTTGTGTGTCAAAGCGTCCCGCGATTGGCGCGGTGCTCTCGAACGTGATTTGATTCCGGTGTTTGTCGGGGCACTGTCGGAAGCTCTGCGTGGCGTTATTAGTTGAAGGAATGAATGCATCGCACCCGCGTCCCTTGCACCCGCGAGCTGCACCGGCGGGGGTGGCGGGTCTGTCGTCTTGCTGTTTCAGTCACTCGGCGCTTTCAGTTTGCAACGGACGTGCACTGTCTATGACCTGCCATCGGGGTGTTTTGCCCGAGATTTTCCGATCAACTTCTTGAACTTGTAGTTTTCGCGGTGAAATGAATGAGGGTCGGCAGCCGCCTCCTCTGAGCTGGGGGACCCACTCCATCTGGCACTTCATTATCAGCCGTAAAATAGGTATCTTGCTCGTTGTTTTTGTATTGCATTTTCGGCGTTCTTTTAAATTTATTGGTCAACTCTTGCCCTGTGTGCTATGAACTATTGCGTTTTATGGTTCTATGGAATTATTGCATTCATTATTAATTTACTTTATTTTTACGTTTCGCTTTAACACGATGGATTATTATTAATTCACCCGTTGTTTATGAATAAATGCGTCGCGCTCTATCCTCCATACTGATGCGGCTTACTTATTCAAAGATAAAGATTAAAAAATAATAATTATTAAAAAAATAAAATATATATATATATTGATATATATATATATATATTTGTTAGAAATTTTCCAACAGGCCGCAAAAAGAAAAACCAACAAACAAATAGAAAAATGATGCTTAGGCTACGAAACGTTGCTTGAAATGGCTTTAGCCGTTGTAGTAGATCGGAACCCCAACATTCAGATGAAAGCTTGTTCTAAGAGTGGATTTTTTTCCCTTTAGAGCAAGGCATACGGCAGCAGGGCTTCAAGTTATACACATAAATAACTAGCAAATTTTTTTAATATAACATAACAGTCACGTTGCTTGAAATGGCTTTAGCCGTTGTAGTAGATCGGAACCCCAACATTTCCTGATCACTTTGGGCGCCAAAGTGAGGGAACCGACTCAATTAAGAAATGAATCCTTTTTCCAGACTCGTTAGATTTTAAATAATTTTTATAAAAACAGCGAATTCTAAGCTAACATATATATATATATATATATATATATATATATATATATATATATATATATATATATATATATATATATATATATATATATATATTATATATATATATATATATATTATATATATCCTTAATAAAAGTGGTTTTTTTTCGGATCAGTGCTATACATGACTATGAATCTTCATTATAAGTTGTAACTAATTTGATTTTCACTTGATTTGGAATATTTGTATGCATAATTCATTTTACTCACCAAATAAGAAATACTCAATGATAAAATGCATGCAATTCCTAACATTCATTTGTATATCTGTAGAAGGATCCCAGATCTTCCAAATATTTTTTTGTTTCTAATTATCTGTGTTATTTAAAGTTTAGTAACGTCGAGAAAAGCCAGCTTCCCGCGGCCCGATGCGAGCAAGTAAAGCAACAGGCTTTCGGTTGAAATCATCTATGTTTAAGTTCATTTGCTTTCAATCCTAAGTTACACAAAATGTTTTATTCCAAAACATGTAATATACCTAGAATTATAATAAAGGAAACCGCATAATATAGTATGTTTGTTTTCCGTTGTACCAGTGGATCTTACGTACCGACTACCGATAAAGCGTTCGCCTGGAAAACGAATAGAAGTTAGTCAGCCAGAGTCAGTAATCATTTTTTACCCCGAAAGTGAGTTTCTGGTGTCTTTTTTTAAACTGAAAATAATTCTAAATGTAGGAACTATATGAACTGTGTGACAGTCTGTAACTACCAACACTGATTTGATTTATGATTTTTTTGCGTATATGGGATTTATTATGGATTTTTGGTTCCGAAGCGTAAATAAGCGGTTAAATGTTTTTGCGATTTTAAGGATTGTAGTTCGCAACTCCGAAGGTGGTATTGGTGATGTGGGGGTTAGGGGGGGGGGGATCTGGAACGTTTATAGAATTATAGATCAATGTTCTGGCTATATTTAAGTAATTATAAATATGTCAATATGATATTTTAATGCTTATTTTTTTAAATTAAATAAATGATAGACTAACCTCATATGTAGTGGAAAAAACGGCTGGTCTGAAGGTTAACGCTTTGTGGTTGGATTAGAGGCCCTTAGTCCCGAGTTCAAATCTCGGTCGCGCCAATAACCATTTTGAATATTTTTCAAAAATCAATAATTTGACGATTATTACCTGTAATATATGTTTATTATTGAGTTGTCCTTTACAAGTTTATCCGTTTATTTTCTCGAGCTGATAGCTTTGCTTTGGCACGTTCAACGCTTCCGAAAAATTATCCGTTGAGCCGTACTTTCTGCCATTCTCTAGTATATTTGTGTATTTTTATTTGCTATTGTTGCTATCATTGCCGGTTTTTGCTTTGTTTTGCTAATTCCTTAGCCTTCCGCCCTCGACTACTATTATTATGTACTCGCCTTCGACCTTAATCATTTTCTTGTAAACTCATTTCTCCCATTCTTCTCACATAACTTAGGGACAAATAAACGCGCATAATTAATTTTCCACATCTTCTGTTACAACAATAATTTTAGTCGAAAATAATGTCTCGTATATGAAATATCTGCCTCCAGTTACTTTGTAAATGAGATGGAATATAAAATTAAAAAAATGCTAAAAATACATTTACTTACCCCAATTAGTCGTTTTAATTCCTAATTTCTACCCAATAAAACACTTTTTTAGCATCTAAAAACTTTATATTTTCAAAGTAGCTGTAGTAAGATAAGATACTCTTATAAGTAGTAAGATTGCTTATTTTTTTTCATTTAGTATAATTGCGAAATTTTGCTATATAAACACGAAAAATCGAAATCTTATATTACTTATATATTATAATGCAAAATAACAAGTAAAATAAATCAACAGCATACTAGATAGATATATGTTTAATTAAAAAAAAAGATTATTAATTTTGGTTGGGTATTTTAACAGTAAATCCAAAACAAAATTGTGTATGCCACAGGTCCGATCGCGCTCTTCTATGCATCTTTCTAAGGAAAACAAACTGCAAAGATAATTTGAGTGTATTTTTTAGCATGTATGTTATTACTGTTTATATTATTAATTGATAATATACTTCCCTGATGTGAAGCTTAGATATATTCGTATAAGTGAGAAACCGGTAGGCGACAAATATGTACAGTAAATTCTTTGTTATGTACAAATGTATTGCTTTATTACATACTGTTGATTAAATACTCAATAGGGATAGGGGAAAATATGAACAATACGTATTGTTCCAATATCAGTGCCATATCAGTGACGAAACAAAAAAAACATTTTGCTCTGGAAAATTGATAAAATCGGGAAAAAAGTTATAACGGACCATCTTTTACGTACAGGTTTGTAGGTAAATCTTTTTTCGGAATAATTTTATTAATTATTGTTCAACAATATTTTTTTTCTTATTCCTGAATTTACCACAAGCGAATAATGTCTGTCATCTAATAACCAAATTCATTTTTCTAAGTATTCGGGTTCTCGTTTTACATTTCATAAGTTTGTATAGAGCGGTTTACATAAAAATATTAAAAAAATGAAAGAAAAACAAACATTCTCGGGTTACTAATAACCTCGCAATATCTGAGAAATCCTACTACCATCGTCATAAGCGTAAAATTTTGCTTGCGCAATGATGAAGGACTTAACTAGCAGGAGAATTGGACCCACAACGCCCGGGTGGGAATCCGACGCGTTTGTCCACTCAGCTACTAACCGGTCATAATCATCTTCCTCTAGTTAAAATCTGGATTTATTTATTGAAAGGGTTGAACACGAAATCAATAAATTTATTATAACTTCACGCTGCACTGTACTGCATTTTTACTGCAGATGGTTACTTTTATTATTTTAAAACCTAATTGATGTTTTTCATTAAAACGTGTTTGTTCTCCGAGCTTTTTTCCCCGAAACATCGAACATATCGTAAGTTTTCATAACCAAAAATGTTTTGGTATTATATATTGTTTTACAACACCATGCGGAAACATTGTTTCAAATTCAATTTTCCGGTTGCGGCCGTGTGTGCTGTTTGCAGGAACGGATTGGCAAACAAAATATTTCTTGGAACTTTTTACCACAGCAGTAATATGTATAACTTTTTTGTATTGGCTTCAGTTATAATACCTAAGATTAGTGAAGAATACTAGCTCTAAGGTAGAAATATAGTGATTGAGAAATCAAATACATTGTGCGGGTGGGGATCGAGGTAATACAATTCAATCTCGCCAAACAATCTATTTTCTTCCAAATTAATACCGTTGGCTCCGCTTGACAAATTATTTAATACATTGACGTATTATATTGATGATTTAATAAAACAAATTTTTAACTTTATTCCACTTTTATTTTTTGACTGGACCGGTTTCAGCCTATGACGGCCATCTTCAGACTAGTACAAGTTGTTGTTAACCTACGGCTTATATACTATTTTTGGGGATGTCAGGGGTTGTTTTATTAAATCATTAAAATGGAATTCCATTACGAATTAACAGTTTCAAAATTAGAAATAATATTATATTGAGCTAGGCATGGGCGTTAAGTCTATAGAGGGTGTAAAAATGTGCATGTGCAGGAAAAAAGATTCCGACAATTAAATGATAATTTAAAAAAATATATTTGTTTTCTTTCTACTTTTATTGGAATAAGCCTGGCTTATAAGTTTTTTATAAATGGCATGCCTCTATGGATAGGTAGGTACATATGCACGAATGAAGAAGTCTTAGATGATAAATCGGCTAATATTGGTTTTCTTTATGTTCTTTGTCAAACGATTTTAATGCTGACATCTCAAATCTAATTACTCTCCACGCGTTTTTCGAATAATTCTTGCATTTTATATAGTTTTATTAATTATGCCATAATTTAAAACTTACTAAGAATCTTGCTCCGTAAGTTTTACGAGAAACTGTTTCATTAATAGTCACAATGCACCTCACCATATTTTTTTGTAACACGATATCACCATCACCCTTAGGTTTTGAAAGAGACGAAAAACTTTGCGATTATCTTTTAAATAAGTGTAACTAATCATCACGCCGTTTCTCCGCAGGGGTAGGCAGAGAGAATGGACCGCCTTACAACCATTCACTTTCGCGTCATATATTCCTCTCATACTCCTTTCTTCGTTTATCCGCTCTACATGCCCAAACCATCTAAGCGTCCATTTATTAATCCTATTCATTACATATACACATCTTTAACACGGTCTTAAGTGTAGCTTAAGTTGAATGCAAAGAGTTTTATTCAATTCTGCCAATTGTGTTTATCCCCGAGATTTGTATTTGAAGCCTACCCCCGCTGTACGGTGGCAGTCTATAATGTGTGCACTGCGTAGGTTCCGCCGACTCGTCGGAAGCCAGCCTCCCATCCGCAGAGCTGCAGCTGCTGGCGCGGCTGGAGGAGGCCAACAGGATGATCGAGGCGGACGCCAAGTCGCTGAACTCGCTGTCCGGCGCCTCGGGCCACTCGCGCAACTCTATCTCGGAGGCCTCGGGGCACTCCCGCAAGAGCTCCACCGCCTCGCAGATCTCCCTCGCCTCAGGTAAGTCAAATCATTATTAAAAACAAAAAAAGTAGTTTAATTAGGTTTAGTAAAATTTCAGTTGTTGATTATTGATAGGCCGGCCTCCATAGTGGTCTATGCATTTGGATCCCGTAATGCGAAAATACTGGAGAAACATAATATACTACCTCCAAGGGGAAAATGCATTATGTATATGTATACCCCAAGTGCATTTTTTATCTAACGCCCAGTTGTTTGAACTCCCGTTACATTTTAAATTAATATAAACTAGAAATTAAGATTTGTACGGCGCCCTTGAGGTGATTTTTCAAAAAAAACCGGCGCTATACAAATTATCCAAATACTATTATTATTGTTATTATTTGACGTCATCATCAAATTGGCAATTAGAGCCATTTAAAATTTGTTGGCATTTGAACGGTCCCCGTTTATTACAGATTCTCGGCCCGTCAGCGTTAATTTAAATTCTGATGACTATTACGCTTAACGGCTTAATCAACGGCTGATCAAACAAACCAACTTAAAATTTGACAAAATACTGACGTTTAAATGTTAACAAATTCAAATTGGCGCTGAATGCCGATTTGTGACGATGTCAAATTGAAGGGAGTAATACACCCGGGCCTAAGTGATTGGCTTCCGATTCTTTACGAAATAGGGAATATTAAAATAGGAAAAGTGAACTGTACTTCTCCAATAAAAAATCGGTTTTCTTATTGAATTTGACTAGATATATATATATATAAATAATAGACGGTATCAGTTGAAGACATGTACAATGTATACCCAATGTTTGTATCTACACGAAAACAGACCGCGTGAAGTCTTGTATAGAAATCTCCAACTGAGTCGTTTCTGACAGCGTCAGACCACAACCAAAACGGATTAGGGGGATTTCGCCACCTCCGAGTGTACGGCACATTCGCGCCCGTGACATCGACTATAAGATAACCGCCGGCTTCCTTTTCTTAAATCTCCAGAAGGGTTCCTAAAAGTTCTTAAATGAAACAGTGACTTGTAAGAAGGTAACTGGCTATTATTGGGATAAAAGTATACAGAACCTACACGTGTTAATAGGTGTAATTATTGCTACCCACAGGAATGCGTGTGAACGCTGGAGGAACAAAGGGCAAACTCTAAGATTCATTGTAGCACCAAATATTAGTTTCGAGGGGATTCTATATTTTATTTTTCTTTATTTTGACATACACAGTACATGATTATTTCAAATTATTATGTTATTAGCTCGTTTTTTTGTTGTTAACATATTATTCGTAGAGTAGTTGTAGTTGTGAAGTAAGTGTTTTAAAAAATAGTTCTGTATGCTTTCTACTAGATCTATTGAAGGTTCCATATTATGGAAGAATACTTCAGTGGACTTCTGATTAATTAACAAAACAACATTTCTAAGTATTTGCACTTTTGAAAATTTTACTTATTCTTAAGAGGAAACCTAGCATCCTCTATGATTTTAAAATATTTTTTTCGATGTCTAATTTGCTGTCTAAGTAAATACCTAGATCTTTACATAATATTATTATATAAACAAACAAATAGTTATCTACACAGGAATTTGTATGAAAGCTATGAACAATGGACATTATTTAAAGAAGAGTCATGGCTCCAAACATTAAAGGCATAAAAACGTGTGAGAATATTTTTGCCTTAGAAAGCTACAAGACCTGTGATTTTATATGAACGAAATTCCTCAACTGTATTTCAGGTAGGCATTCCTGCTGTCATATACACTGTGAATAAACTGTTGAATAGTGCCATTCGTCGAGAAGTGTATATCATCACTGGAAAGGCAAAAAGGCTTAAGCGACACTTTGATTAAAAATGAGTTAAATATGCAGTTTTGCTCAGTTTTTCTCTGCATCGAATGCTCTGACTCTCGTTTGATTCTGAAGACTGTTGTGACCCTTCAGCCATCTAAAATATATTTACCACTTGAGAGGAGGCTCGACTCAAGTGACCCAAGTTTGGGATTTTTTTAGCTTTTTGTCGCTTCAGGTAACTCAGTGAGAGCATTGAGTTACCTGAGTTAGCTTTTATTTTCAAAATCCAACAAGGTACCGAAGACTTATGAATTTTATTGTAAAACAAAAACACTTTAATACCCTTTCCAAAATGGCGCTTCAGCGTTTTTGCCTTTCCGACGACGATATTATCTTTTCACCACCGCTGAGTAATGCTACCTGTCAAGTAAACGTCTTTTTTTACAGCCGTACTAATGTTATGATTAAAGTTACTTGATGAGTAATTATTCCATAGTTTACTCAGAGGTAGACATTTACTTTATAATTGTTTACAGTGGCTAGCCATGGCGCATACGGCGGGTCCGAGGAGACAGAGGAGGACGGCTGGTGCCAGTGGGGCCGACTGGTCACCGACTGGGACGCCCAGTGGAAGCGCAAGACCGCCGTCATCCGCGACATGGTGCACCGCGGCGTTCCGCACCACTTTCGCCCGCTGGTGTGGCAACTACTCTGCCACGCCGAGAAGGCGCCCGAGAAGAAGCTCTACTCTAACCTGCTGATGGTATGATCAATATTATGCTGATAATGCAGTCAAAGTCTCTGAATGCTCTGATGGTGAAAAAGCTGAGAGGCTCACTGAAGTGCTACAAAGTTGGCCTTTCCGCAGTCGTGTGATTTCTTGTCCTTTGTACCGCTATGTTGTGCCATTTAATTTAACTACCACATTGCAAAAATGTTTACATTTGCAAAATGGTTACTATTGCTGCCATTAACATTTTTGCACACCCTTCCTGCGAAATGGTAATAGTCCGTTGAATTACTAAGTGAGATAGTTTAACTAATCATCACACACTCTGCATCATCCACATTCATACATCATCTTTCATTATGCTGGCTTCTGATGTTATCCGATTCCTTTTGGAAGTTTCTCATTTGTTATACTTAGTTTTACCACAAATAATGATTAAGTAATTAATTTTTCCGTGTACAATGCCTCCGGTATCTCATTTCTACTGCAATCAGTTTACTTCCGTCCATCCTCTGCTGGTTTCATGCCTCACTGCCATACATCATGGTATATATTAGAACTCCATTGTGGACTGCAAAGTTTCTTTACTTTGACAACTCTTTAATGACAACTATTGCATTTAGTACTTTCTTATTTTGAATTGAACTTTCTGCGTTCACCCTATATTTATTTGTAAATATAAATACAGACTCTAATTTATGTATTCAAATGTGTGTAAATATTTTAGATTTGTTCGCCGTACGAAAGGCAGATTCGCCGTGATATTTACCGCACATACCCCGAGCACGACTTCTTCAAGGAGAAGGATGGAGCTGGGCAAGAGGCTCTTTTCAATGTCATCAAAGCCTACTCTCTCCACGACAGGGAGGTCGGATACTGCCAAGGAACCGCTTTCATCGTCGGTCTGCTTCTTCTACAGGTAAATCTTTTATTTAATTTTTATTCTTTATCGGCGTCTGTTTTAATTGTTTACTTTTTTAAATCTCGCTATTAAACACTGGTTGTTTTATTATATGTATTACATTATTTGAAAAATTTTGTGCAGCAGAGTCATTGGGAAGTGGAAAGAGAAAGAAGAGAGTTTGAATAATTTGGCAATTCAGATCAAATCAGTAAGCATTACTAAAGTGTAGATATGATTTAGGTTTCGCTCAACCAATAGTATGTTGTTTGACTTTTGAGGTATTGAGCTGTGTCGCACTATTTTCTCCTTCTTGAGCCAATGTTTCTTTCATTGGCTCAAGAATAAGGATGAGGCAAAACATGGTTTAATATCTCTAAAATCAAACAATAAATTTCTAAAGCAGTTCCTTAGAATGTTTTAATTTTAAATGCTATTTTTTCAGTAGGGTGATATGTCTATAGTTGAGTGAAGGTTCATTGTTAAAACGATCTTTACAAAAAAAAAACTAATTGGTTATTCATTACTGTAATACATAAAAATTAATGAGACGCAATTAATAAGTAAAATTGTATGGCCAAATTTCTGAACACATTGTTTTTAAACTAGACATGCAAAGAGAAAGTATCTTAGGTACTGCTATTTATTTAGTTATTTTCTATCTCTTGTATTAATATGTATTGGATTTTTAACAGCCATGGTTAAAGATAATACAAGCAAGTTCTTTAGATAAAATATGTTTCACCATTTAAATATGTGTATTAGTAACGAATCAAGTGTACTTATCATTCTTATCTTATCATCAAAAGGGATAGCAAAAACAAGTCAAATTTATTATATTAGCTCAGCGTAACGCTTGTGCTCCGAGAGTTAATGTATAAGTGATTGTTTTAGTACAATATTGTGCTTCAATATGGAAGAGTTTGTGAGGGAGTTACATGGCACCTTAATTCAGAAAGTAAGGCTTTAATAGATTATGTGTCAACTATATAGATATAGTTTAATACTAATTTCTAGCATAATGATGTACCTACAATTAAGAATTTTAGTTATGACGTTGTGTCAGACATGCTGGCATACTCAATGCTAAATTTAATTAAAGTTTTATTTTTG
The DNA here is from genome assembly GCA_022651775.1 of Drusus annulatus. Taxonomy (NCBI): domain Eukaryota; kingdom Metazoa; phylum Arthropoda; class Insecta; order Trichoptera; family Limnephilidae; genus Drusus; species Drusus annulatus. Next base: position 31,187 of record JAGWCC010000988.1, on the reverse strand, counting down.
GAAAAAATTTAACCATATTTTAAATTTTAATTGAAGTTCGAAAACGACCGATAAAATAGTATTCATCAGAGGGAATTAAAATGTGACGTTCAAACCGATATTTTCAGGGTTCAGCTGGTAACACTAACAAATATTCAATTAAAGCTGAGCTCTCTTCTATCTGGTAAACATAAATACAAATCTGTAACCATGTAAAGTCATTTATAGCCTCAGTATTGCGGGCCAAACGTAAACCATGTATTTGTTAACATTCTTTATGATAATAAATGAAAATCTTAGCGAGATGAGACAGAGTCGTCAAAGAGTGATAAAGAATTAGACGTAGTTATGCAGAAAGCGTCCAATCCCAAATAGATGAAACTGAGAAAAGGGCGTTTGAAAATATTACAGTAAAAAGCATTATTATACGTAGTCGGCATTTGTAAAGTGAATATCAGTGTTTTTCTTTAAGAGCATTATTATAAATAGTTCATTTGTAATCTATCAATGTGTTTATTAAAAAAAATATATTTCTTATGTTCTTATGTATTTCCTACTTTTTATAATGTTTTTAAACTTCAATATAAGTCAAATATCTGCAATGTGCGTTAGTAAAAAAAAAATTTAGCAAAATCTACTGCATTTGGAGCTTGAATGTTTTCAGCAGATATAAATCTCGTATTTGTCTATAGGAAAACATGTAAAACTTGATTATGGCAAATTATGGATTGGACGCTTTCTGCATAACTACGTCCAATTAATCAGGGAATCTGACTTACAAAAATCACAGCGAGCGAGGCAGAGCCCAAAATGGGGAAAGAACTCTCTCCCATACAAACGGGCCTCGACATGCCGGCTATAAAGCCCCTAAAAATGCTTTCAAGTTAGAACACCTCCGACCCGCCAACATCTACGATCGCCTCTGATTCCTCTCTCGCCTGGCTTCGCATCTCTATTTGACTCCTATCTTTTCCTTTCGACCATTTCCTGCACCCTGGACCATCTGATTTCTTTGGACCAGATCTGTTGCTTCGCCACGGAAATAAGTCGAACCACCGCCAAACGAGTTAAATAACAAAAGTCATTTCCCTTATCAAAGAGGTTGACAATGCAGCTCTCAGTGAACCGGGACCCGCATCCTTTCTACAGTTCATGTGTGCTGGATACATCTGGCACCGGTTGTATGCTCAACTCGCCACAGCGCAATAACAAATCCCCAAGCATTTAAAAAAAAAATTGTATATGTGCGCTGTTAGTCCGGGTGTTGTGATGCTAATAATTTAGTTAGTGGTGCCCACAAAATTGTTTTTATGACTGTTGTTAGCTAACCACTTGCATGTGCATTCTAAAAATAAATACTAATAAATAAAAAATAAAAATTATATTGATAAATGTCCCCTTACAGTTTCATTAAATAATCATGACTCATTCATTTATCTGTCGTACACCAATGTTCCGATTACCGCCATTTATTTTTTTATTTTAAATATCGTTTCAACGGCTAGCCCTTCATTAACTATAGACAAAAACTGTATCGTAGAGTAGGGCAAATGTAATAGATGATGTGCGCCATTTTAAAATTCACTTATGACTTTCTTTGACCTGGACAATGTAAATATCGGGTCCGTGGCATTGGTAAATAAAAATTAAATTGAACCTGTCTTAAATTTAATTTTTTTTTTCACAGAAACTTTATCACGAATACATATCAATGGGTAGAGTGATCATATAACAGTGCCAATGTTTATATCTTACAGATGCCCGAAGAAGAGGCGTTTGCAGTACTAGTGAAGATCATGCAGACCCTCCAGATGCGTGACATGTACAAACCTCCCATGGCTCTGCTGGGACTTTGCTTGTTCCAGCTGGAGAACATGATCCAAGAGCAGCTTCCCGAACTACAGATCCACTTCACCCTTCAAGTATGTATTCCGGATCATATCTTTCTCAATACACTTGTTTTCTCTCAAGCACATAACACTCTCACTCTATTTCCTTTAGGTGACAGTAAAATATTACATTGATGCAAGATAAATTTGAATAGTGAAAACTCAATCATCAATTCGATTCTCTAATTAAGTATTACTGAATGGCAAAGATATACAATTAATATATATTTTCTAGGAAACAAAATATCAAGAGTGATGTACGAAGTATGTAGTTGGGTTTTAATAAAAAACTTTTATCACAAAGTTAATATTTTCAAAAACTATATTGTTTGCATGATGTTTAACCATGTGTGAGTGTAAAGCGCCAACCCTTTTCATATTGACGCACTCTTCTTTCTTTGACTTTTGGCAACATTGCATGGCATATCAGCTGATTCTCATGTATATTTCAAATTGTAATATGTATACGTTTTTTTATTACAAGGTTTTTGACCAATTTTAGTGAGTATTTTTTCGCCTACCATGCTAGGGATGTCCCTGTTTTGTTGTGTACACATTTATTTATGTGATGTTTTGTCTGTTGAACTGTTTGTCTTAGTTTTAATGTTCTGATATAATTTTCTACACAGAATCATACATTTAATACACTTAAGCCCAAAGTTTCACCTAGAATTTAAAGTACCGGGTTTTAGACTTAAACCTTTTAACTGCTGAGTTTGAAGAAGGCGATCTTATTCCCTGTGCGGAGTTTATTTTAGAATTGACAAATTGTTTTTAATTAAATCGAAATGAAGTCTTACATTCATATGAGAAGCACAATTTTTTTAATCAAATAATATGAAACGTCAAGAATACTTAAAATACTTTAATTATCACCAACGTACTAAAAATTTACATAAATAAATATAAAAATAAATTAAGTCAAGGTCTTCATAATACGTATCAAAATGTATAGTCTGTTTCACTTTTGTGTGTTCCACTTACAAAAAATATATTATTAATTATCTTGAAATTAATTTACGAGTAACGTTATTGTGAATATAATTTCATTTAATTTATAAATTGTTATTCGAGTGTTAGGTATTTGTCCGAGTATTTATTTCTCATGAAAACTGAGTTTTTTCACAACTTTATCACATAACATATAATATATGTGGTATATTCTAATACAATATTTTACGAGGAAATATGATATTTTTCAAAGCAAGGCGTTGAGCACTATGGAATATTGCATTCTATGCACATTATTTTCGTTTCCTTGTGCACTTTATTGGACGTCGTTGTAACTGAAATTTCACTGCAATAAGTGTTAAAATGTACTTTTACACCTACATCTTTACCATCAAACTCATGAATTCTAGCATTATGGTGACCATCCACCCATGTAGGGAGTATGTGATTTAGTTTATTATATGGACTATCAGATGAACTTACGGATGGCTGTGGAGAGGTAAACTCTTTTGGTAATATTAGATTCACATGGAACGGACTAATTTTCGGATAATAATTCATCTTCACAATCCGATCCACTCCACTGTTATTATCTTCTGAATCACTCTTCACTATAAAGTTAATTATTGCTATATTCGGGAACCGCACTGGTGGCACGGCGCCCGTTACCGTCTATACTCGATATCCGTAATTAAAGCATTAAATAATATAATTAGTTGTTAGAAATTTTTTTTTTCTATTTTGCAGAGTGTTCCAACGTCGATGTATGCCAGCAGTTGGTTTTTGACATTATTCACCACAATGCTGCCGCTCAGTGTGTCTTGCCGTATCATGGACGTGTTCCTCCTTGAAGGGCTGGAGATTATATTCAAGATCGCTATGGCTTTTCTTACCATGGGGAAAGACGATTTGATGACCATGGACATGGAAGCTATACAGAAGGTACATAATAATAAAATATTACTATGATTTAGGTGCAATGTTCATTCCTTAGATTAGGAGTGGGGAACCTCCAGCCTTGTTCAACCCTCCATGTCAACCACAGAAAAAAAAAATAGTAAAAGTCGGCACTCGAAATTCAATTCCATATTGGACAATACGACTCTTTTCAGTGATTTTTAAAAATTTCATTTGGGACGGGAGAGTTTTGGGGATCTGCATTGCCAAAAAAGTAGCAACAGCATCAAAAACTTCCCAGATTGTAAAAAAAGTTACTAAAAACACTTTCTCATATTTCAGTTGCACTGCACAATTCTGAGGAATCTGTTTTCATCCCCCACACCAAAATCAAAAAAATTCCCAGAATGTTAAACTTTTGAGGAACTTACCAAGAGTATCGGTTTGAAATGATAGGGGGGATGGGGACGTATATTACGTTTGGTTGATTGTGTTATATCAAAATCGTGTAAAAAAAGATGGACCATATTTGTGATATTATTTTAACAAATCGAATTTTGTTAAAATAAATGTTTAATTAATTATCAAATATGTTTAATTTTTCAGTACTTTCATAAAGATTTGCCCGAACGGGCCATCGCCGACCCTGAGAGTCTGATGAACCTCGCTTATTCTATGAAATACAACCCAAAGAAGATGAAGAAACTGGAAAAGGAGTACACTATTATGAAGAGTAAAGAACAGGCCGAAATGAGCGAGATAAAGGTACACTTTCACAGTCCCTTTCAACTGTTGTATAATATTATTTTAGTGTAAGTACTTAAATACGTAGTTGGCAAAAATGTCTTAAAATACCAAAAGCAGGGTGTGAAGTTTTGATTTCAGTAATAAATATATACTGGTTAATATTTCACCAAAAATTCTGAAACTACCACGTAATATGTTACTAAACTACACAGATAATTTTTTTCAAATATCATATTCCATAATAAATATTGCCACGTTATTGTTTTTTAAGTCATGTGATTAGACTATTTATTATTAACTTTTGTAGTAAACATTTATTTTTCTTTCGTTATACATAGACATTATTTAACAAACAGCCTTGATTGTGTAGTTTTAGAACATGACAATGGAGGTTGCGGGTTCGATTCCTGTTAAAGTGCTAAAATATATTGGAACAATTATTTTTGTGAATAAATTGTGTAACCCGTTTTCGAACTAGGTGTCGTGACGTTAATTGCTAGAGTTAGGGTTATTGATTTATGTATTAATAATGATTATGATTGCATGAACATGTAATCAATAGACAATTTATGTGAGAGTGTTGCAATGAATTTAATTTTATATTTGTCTCATCTAGTGGATATATACTGCCGTACTGAAGAATTAAAATAATAGTATTCTTATGTGATTTTCACATTCGTAAAGTAAAGTTTATATGTAAATGAAAGGTGGCGAGAGAAAGTACAATATGTCAACTTCCCCTTTAGTCACTATTTCAACTACCTACATAAGCCAGCACATGTAATGTAACTCCATCTGAAATTTTGTGAACTATGTTTCCTCTCGCCACTGACAAAATGCTTTAATTTCCATGCAGCCCCCAAAAGTCTCAGATTTGCCCGTCGATCCCGAGCAGATAGAGAAGCGGGTTTGATCCCTGTTTATTTCTGTTTAAAATAATTAAGAAATTAATGTCTTAGTATGTGAATGTTATGTGTATAGATTACAATATGTAAAACAACGAAGTTTATAATGTTTTTAACCAGCCGCTGTTCGAATCACTCTTGTACTATATATGTATAACCAAGAATAATAGAAAGATCTGCCGAGAAGAACCAAAGTTTCCTCAAAATGATTAATTTCTGAGAAATTTGCAAGTTGCTAAAGTTAGATTTAAAGCATCTCCTTATTTCACGTCTTCATTGTTGCTTTTTTAATATATAGCTTCATGTGTCCTCAGTGTTATTGTCTGTTTGGGCTTCTGCTATTACAAAGTTGTGTGTTGTTAATGTTAATTCATAATTTAGCCTGACTTTTATGCTGACTCTATGATAAAAAATAAAAAAAAACAGATATATCTCATAATATTTTTCTGGTGGGTAATAATTTATGACTCTTTTCTATGGTTCGTTCTATGGTTAGTGATGGTTAACCTGACTTCTCCGGTGAAGAACATAAACTCATGCAATTTAAAAAAATCTAATAGAATACTGAGTGACTAGTATAAAGACTTTATTAAGGACAACATTCAAGCTTGGTGTCTCTGCTCTAAGGCAGGGATGGAAACCTCAGGCCATCATAGTTATCTAGTATTACATTACCGCTCAGCGACATTCATTTATTCCTTTGTACTTGAGCATATTCATTGGAGTTTATTTGCTTTAGAAATCTACAATCATTCAATCAGTCTACATATCGACATTGGATAGGATAAAGGCGACACTTAGGTCAAAAATGAGTTAAATATACAGTTTTGATGAGATTATTTTTCTGCATCGAAAGCTTTGACTCTCGTTTAATTATGAAGAATTTCGTGGCTCTTCATGCATTTAAAATGTAGGTACAATTTGGAAGAAAGTTTGACTCAAGAGACACGAGTCTGAAACTTTTTTAGCTTTCTGTCTCTTGAGGTAACTCAATATGAGCATTGTGGAAACTAGTCATTTTCCTTTTTTACTTGTGCGAGCAAAATAGTAAATTAGTCTTTTATGCATACCCTTCTAGATTGTAAGTTTATGGATTACGTCTTTTTTTTCTTTTTAAACTTCAAGCTTTTTTTCCTTAAGAACACCAGCCGATTTTCCATGCCACAAATAGAACTGGTGATTCACTCAAAATAGAACACTTACGTATACTCATATATACATGTTGCTTAAGTCACTTTTCTCTACCAAAAATAGGATAAGATAAATACATAAGCCACTTTGCCTTACTTTTCATAATTATGCTTATTTATTATTAAGCCATTTCAGACTAGCAGATTTTTAACCTGTAATGTCGCTTCAAGCACAATTGTTTAAAATGATCTGCGCTAACTACAAAATTTTATGCAGTTCCGTGCAATTCCGTGGCGCTTCAGTCTTAAGGATTGGTGGGCCTTCTGGATGCGATGTTGAACAATCCGCCGTATTAGAAATCGAAGTTTAGCAAATAAGAAATGTGGGCGGTCTCGATTTGCAGACCTCTAATACTGGTACGACCACGCAAACATGCGCTAATGATCAAGCATTAATACCAGTCAGTATGAGTAAACAAGTAGCATTGTCAGAAGAAAACGATTTCGGTATATTGAGTTGCTCCATATAATTTCTTTTATTATAATACATTTGATTTTCACTGTATGACTGTAGTTTTGTTGCTTTAAAAATACATTCATTAAGATTATATAAAAGGTATAATTTTTTTCAAAGAAGTAGTTTTAAAGAGCGTTTTCATTACAAAGATTAAGTAAGTATTTTTACTGTCCTAATTTGATGGGTCGATGAAGAAGTACAACTTTATGAAAATAATTTTGAAATATTTCTTAATTTATAAAAAAGGCTGTTTGCTTTTCTTCTTGGTATGTGCTGTTAGGTTTATGTTAACCTTTTTTTTTTAATAAATTGAATGTTAAAAATATGAACCACATAGTAAGACTTTTTGCCCGTATAAGTTTGAAATCACTTTTGACTGAAGCGCCATGCATCTCGAAAACCAAACAAAAAAAAACGATTGTGTCGACACATAATTAAGTACAAAGATAAGTTCTCTGGTGTAAAGCACCCAAAATGGCGCTTCAGTCCGTTTTCCTTTTCAGCATCAATATAGAGAGATTTTTGACTGTGATTGTGATTAGAAAGTCACAGAAAGTGAGTGTGGTAAAGCGAGTGCATAATATGTGTGCATGTCCCCTAAATATTACGTAAACCAAAGTGGGCTCCAACGTATGATCGCTGACGCATGTTTATGTGTATATAAGTTGGTACCCACCACTATATAGGTAAATTTTAAATATTGTCACATTCTTTTGTACTATCGATCCATCAACCTGGTGACTTAACCCATTCACATTCTGTTAGTGTCGTTTAGGTTTGAATTTGTTCATAAAATCATTCTATGACCATTTTTTTTAAAATTGTTAATTTGTAAGAATAACTTGCTTTGTAACTTCTGGGCGAGAGTAGATAATAATTCGGCCATGCCCTTGAGAGGTAAGCTCAACAAAGTTACTTTCTATAAAGCCTCGACGTTGAGACGTTTTCAAATGTGAATGGATTTAATCTCCGTCTAAGTGTGACAAGCTTTATTTTATGTTTCAATGTAATAAACCCCTCACCCAGTTCACTATTCAGACATCTAATAGTTTTCTGTTAAGATAAAATATTAGATCACACTGAAAAGTACTTTTAAATCATAGTTTTTCCTTGTAATGAATTTCAACTATTTCAAACTACCATTCTCTGTATAATTCACTTATAATAACCTCATAATGGCAACAACCCTATTTATACATACATAAATTTTCCGGCCCTTTAATGTACAACAAAATATAATTTTGTTGATTATAATATGATCACCCAGAGATATTAACCGTTTTCATAGTCGCTTTTCAAGTAAACTTGAAGGAATCTTTAATTGACAAATCATCTGGCATAATATCAATATTGTAGTTATCAAACAGCCCTTAAAATTATCGCAAAACAAAAAAAAGAATTGTTTTATTTAACTCGGTAACGCACAATGCTGCTGGCGGGGTATTTTATACTGTGTGTTTTGTTGAATATTAATATCTCTATGGTAATACCAATACTAAATTATATCAGCAATAATTTTTTCCCATTATTCACAACATTTCACGTTTATTAATACATAATTCCATTTCAACGGTTTTACCTTTGATTGTAATAGAGCTTAATCCCCTAATTTTCATCATTGATGTCTTACTAATGAACTGAATAGTCTCAATAAAAGTGCAACATTCGTCCACATTAAACTCATGTTTTGCTATGTTCCTTAGAAACTGAGATCGGACAACCGCTCGATGCGTTGCGTCATCGACAACCTGGAACTAGAGTCCGCCTCGCTGGCGGTGAAGTTGATGCGCTGGCAGGTGGAGGCTGCTCGTGGTGCCGAGACCGAGTTTGCCCTGCAGCAACAGCTTGCTGTGGCGGAGAAGAGACTGCAGCTCGCCAGAGATCAGCATTACGACGAAGATGAGGTGCATTCTGATTTATATTACTTAGATGTAACGCTTCTGGCTAATTGTTTGACTAATCATCACATTTGATATCGTCACAAGTTGACTATCTGTCTGTCAGCATTTGGTTAATTTTGGTGACCGTTATGGTTGACGGCTTGACCAACGGCTGATCAAATGACTCTACATAAAATTTGACAAACCGCTCTCGGGTCAAGAATTGGCGGTTGACAGGAACCCTTGCAATGTTAAAAAATTCATAATGGCACTGATCGTCGATTTGATGTCAAATGTGACGGTTGGTCAAACAAGTTGTCCTTATTGTTTTATTTTTATTTTCTAAACATTGTTGTTCAATGTTTGACAGCTACGGTTGGAAAAAAATAGATATTTATGCTGTTATGAAGAATGCATTATTATCATGTGTTACAAAAAAGAATACAACTCCATTTTTTATGCAACATTTTTTGTTTGAAGTAAGTATTTATACAATATAATATATTGTAAAATTTTCAAACATACTGCAAAAACAAATAACCGCATCATAATATCAGCTGGAGCAAAAGTAAATTATTTCCATTGGTGTTATAAATGACTAGCTTGATATAATTATTAACATTTACATTTATTTTGTTTCATAATGGAATCTCAAAAATCTATTCCAATCAGGTTTCATAGAAAGTAATCTTACACCTTACTACTGTCCGAACTTGTATTATAATGAACAGAAAGAAGTTTGTTTCTGAAACTGGTTGGCTTCAACCAAAACTAAAATATGCTTGCAAAGTAACAGTATTAATTTTTTTAATGTTCAACTGCCAACCTACTAATTATCATGCCATAATATTAATCTCTTTGATTTGTTCCTATCAGGTTCCTTCTTTTAGTTTTAAACATGAAATTAATGTCTTAATAGAGAGGTAATCACCAATCACTATGTTAATCCTTTTAATGAAAATAATAATTGAATACATTTTTATATAATTAACCACACTCTTTTGCTTCTCTCTCTAAAGATGTTACTTTCTGAAATTAATAATGCATCTACCTATACGGGAACTCAGTCAATAGTGATGCCAGCACCACATTTCGAGAGCGTCAATTATTTTCGTTTGGCTGACTCGTGTCCTAATTATTATACATTGTAAAAAAGTATGGCTAAGATCACTACTCAGATGAGTTTTTGCTTCTATCACTTCACACATTTTTGTATTCAACTCATTGTCTCCTTGGTGATGCAAATTCAAGATTTTATTTCTGTTTCGCAGCTTCCTTAGTAGTCTATTGACTCACCTAAGTATATAAAGTTGCTGACGGTTTTAAACCTGTCGGTTACATGTTTTTGCTTTGTTGATCAGGAGGTCTAAATTGTTGGACAGCATTATTTTAGTGGCGTGGAAAATGATAGCAATTGTTCTGGAGTTTCCGCATTTTCTCATTGAGCCTGTTTTGTGTTAATTTCATCATCTTTTTTGTATAGATATTCATTGTACATACTATGTATGTTCTATATCAGCTTCTTTCGCAAGTTCATAAGTAGGTTGCTTCTTATGATCTATATCTTTGGCTTAAAAAGTATACTATAACTATCATTAACCCTTAGGAGGGCTCCCGCGAATCATCGCTAGGTTACGTAGCAGTAACGAAGGAAGAGATGGAACAAAGAGATGAGATGATCACTTGCCTGCAAGAGGAGTTAGTCAAGGTTCGACTTAGTGAGGCTGAGAATGATGCCCTTATTAAGGAGTTGCGTGGTAAGATCGCAGAGATGGAACAAGACCAGAAATCCATGCGTGAAATGGCCGTGGACAACTCAGTAGCCCATCTCCAGGAGGAATTAATTGCTGTAAAGCTGAGAGAGGCAGAAGCAAACTTGTCTCTGAAGGATCTGCGGCAGAGAGTAGCCGAGCTGTCTGACTCCTGGACAAAGCACCTCCAGGTTAGTTTTGTCACTTTTCGCAAGATGAAAGGGGTGAGGGGACTTGAGCTGGTAAGTAACTTCTGGAGCAGCAACAGTAATCAAAGAACTCACCATCAGAGGCATTCAAGTGTGGTCACTATCGGGGTGTATCTTCCAATCTGGCATGAAGTGCAAGTATATAATTTTTTATGTTTTTAAATTGTGTCTGTGACAAAACACATCAATATTAACTGCACTTAGTCGGGTGTTGAACCCGATATCTCTGGGCCCTACAATTACTACTCTTCTATGACTGTAACGGGAAAAATATGTAGCTACAGTATTTTTGAGAATATGGCAGCTGCTAGATATAAAATATAAATGATGCATGCCAAGTTACCTACAATTTATTGCATTTTGAAATCGTGTTATACGATTGCTTCATAATTAATCAATATCATTTCATAACATTTTTATAAAGAATTAACCTCATAATATACTTATATGTGCGTAACAGTCATATGTTGATACATGGTTAACATTTATTAATGAAAAATAACTCTTTCAACCAAATCTTCTTTTCACCTCTCAAATCTTGCTTGCAGAATCTAAAATTTTCAAAGAAAACAACAAAATTATACTAATACTAGCAGATAAAAACTTCGCCAGACTTAAGTATTGGCGACCATTTATAGGGTTTTGTTCTTTTGTAGGACTAACAACTGCCAATGCATGGAATATCATGCTTACTTCTGATAGTATTTATATCCTAAAGCCTGTCGCTGTGTGGAGCGATAACGTCTTCTTTTGTTTTTTTTATATAATAAAGAAATTATGTATGATCTAAAGGTCGTTATTGCAGAGAACTATTTTCTTCATTTCATTTATTGTTTTTTTGAGAGGTTAAAAATTACAGATAACAAATGACACAGTGGATAAAGAAGAAATCGATCTTTCAAATAAAATGTTATACCAAAAAACAACCTGAGTTTGTTTTCGCATCCAGCCCCTCAATTGCAATATATTTACAAAGACGGTTTTTTAGCGCATATAATAACGTAATTCATAAACGTATTTATTAATTAATTGATTGCATATTTAATTTGGTATAAATAGAATTAATGAATGTAAAAAAAAAGCAATTTCGACTAACGCCATCTCTGATAGCGATTGTGAACCTACATAACGTCGCTGGTTTAGTCTCGATACACGTCAAAAGAGACAGTCAGTAAAACGCAAAGTAGCGAAGTTGGAATAAAATTTTAGACTTTTCTATGTATGAGCCATCTTTCCCATGTGTCATTTGTTTTTAAACAGAATCTTGTACAGAGGACGCTAGTTACTGGTTTAGTCACAACACACACGCCAAAAATAACATGGTGAATAAATCGTGAAGTACCGTAGTCGAAATAAATTTTTCCAGTGTATCGTATGTTTTCAAACGTGTTGGCAGAAGACGCGTCTAGAATCTTAGCGCATTAATACTGTAAGATGCTCCTGGTTGTATAATATGCATTTGTAACAATATTTTTATTGCATTTTACAAACCATCTGTTTATCTTTTTTTAAACAATTAAGGCTATGTTTTAATGGGCGGATTGATTGCAGACTGCAGAACAGAGGGCTGAAGCAGGCAGTTCAGCCCAGTCCTCAGATGTAATGAGCACCCCCAAGAAGTTACTTCGAGCTTGGGAGAACCGCTCCGTTAATACACAGAAACTGGAAGATGAGCTCATGTCATCGATGATACGCGAGATGGAGGCCGTAACCGAACTAAAGGAGCTCAGGCTGAAGGTTTTTATGACTTCAATATCCTAATATTATTGCTCAAATGAATATATTATTTGACCAATATTAACAGTTGAATCCTGTTAAGTTTTTTTTAATATTTAAGTGGTCAGCCAGTAGAGGTTGTGATAAAGATTCCTTATTTTTGAATTTTTAGGAAAATCTCTCAAATAAATATAAAAAAATTTTCAAGAACCACAACACAGAAACAAATACGATTTTCTCGAAAAGCAACGACCTTAAAATATGTATATTGATTTTATTTGAACAATTAACCATTCTGTTTTCCAGCTGATGGAGCTAGAAACTCAGGTCCAGGTATCGACAAACCAACTTCGTCGGCAGGATGAAGAAAAGAAGACTCTTGTCAATGAATTAGAAGAGGTTCAGATAAAGGTTCGAGAGATGATGACAAAACACAAGGAACAGAACCATAGGCTCTCAGATCTGCAAACAAAAGTTAGTATTTTCCAAAAGACAAGAAACACTTCGAGTAAATCAGAAGAAGCAGGTTTTCTACTTTTGGAATTGAATAATTTTTAGATAAGTTGCCTATTTTCCTGAAAATGTAATATGACCTCCGTAAGTTTCCTTCAATTGAGTATCAATTAAAAATGTCTATTCAACTATAACAGCTTTGTAACTAAAATCCTGATACGAGTATGTAGAAGTCCTGCTTTTTACTTCTAGCTAAAATGTATCCTTTGAGGGGAATTTGAAGTATTTTATTTTTTCTAATAATCAATTAAGTAAAATGAAATATCTTAGCGGGCAGTGTATTAACTTTATTATTGTTTAAATTTGAATTAAGCCACATGAAACATTTGACAAATATTCAACCATTTTTAAACTTTTTGTTGTTGAATATACATGTACATACAAATCAATGACATTATTACATAGTTCTTATTACAATGAAAATGTTTTATAATGTATTTCAGTACTTTTTATTTTAATATTGTAATCATCATGAACTTTTGTTATTGCCTTTGCTTCTTGTATTAATGTTGATTATGGCGAAATGCGTTTTGGGCGTAGCTGCGATTTTTATGAAACATCTTTTTACTATTACTAAATTTTAGCCAAGCGATTTGCCAACTAAAATTTATTACAATGAATGTAGATTTAGCTTAAGTACAACGAGGATCGACGCTTACTGTTATATTTTTCTTGCAGAACCAGTACGATCAGATGCTGGTTAACATTCGCAATGCGGAAGATGCTCAAAAAATAGCAGAACTAAATCAGGAAATCAGCATACTGAAAATGAAGGTTAGACTTGAACTTAATAACATTTATTTTAAAGTTTTAATTATTGTCATTTTTTGTGTGAATATTTTAAGGTATTTGGAGTGACGCACCATATTGCTTAAAATCTTCATTAAAAAAATTGAGTCTGTGTTAATTACCATTATTTTTCTATAATATTTACAGAACCAGGTGATTCTAACTGAAGGCGAACTACGCAACAACTTAGGAGATAGTGAGAAAGTTCGAGATCTCCAAGATGTTGTTGCAGATTTAAAGGCAGAGGTAAGATTACTCAATGCAAAAATTTTATGTTAACTGAAAAATATAAAACATGGTCTGTTGTTATAAAGTATGTACGTGTGTATATGACCCACTAAAATAATGAATGTTGAACAGTGAAACCCGTTTATAAGGTTCCCACACAAGAAATTTTGTTTTTTCACTCCTTTGAAGATTGAAATTAAAAAAATATTAAAAGCCCACATACACCATTTTTCAGTGTAGTGCTATGAAACTCCAGGGGGTGATTATTTGTGAAAATTTATTTCATGAAGGCCCAAATAAAAACCTTATCATATATTTTGTATTTGAATTCGGTAACGTGCAACCGATCGTTAATAGTTAACATTATACTGGCCACTACAGGCGGTAATCTACCGCTACTGACTTGCTAAATGCGAAATCTGTTTGACCTGACCTGACTGTAAGGCTATACACATACCTAATAAAGTGGATAAGTACACCCACCAGATGTTAGTCATCACATGATAAATGTTTGAACTATTGTAAAGCTACGACAGCAATTCAAGTTTTCAACAACTTTCAAACAAAATAAAAAATATTTTTTGGAAAGTAACGCCAATTCCTTGGTTGAAAAACTTAAGGAGATAGATTTTTTTCTTAGAGTATCAAGAATAATCACCTTCTGAAGTTTAGATTTAAGATTTGCAAAAGCTTGTTTATTACCTTTGTACATTCCCACAATATTTATAAATAATGTTTTTTTTGTTAAATCCGGTTGCATCATAATTTATGGTATTCTATATAAGTGTATAAATGCATTGATATACTACTAATTAGGTTATAAATATGATTATGTATTTAAATACTATATCCTCATAGCTGTCATGCATAAAAATCTTAGAATATTTTTAGGAGGGATAAGATGGGGGAGAGATATTTATAGTAATTTTATCAATAATATGTAAAACCATAATCAGCATCAAAAATAGATGGATATTGGAAAGTGTTTGTTTTTATAACTTCTCAATGTTTAAAAAAAACATATCAAGAACGTCTGCATACAACAAGAAAGTGACTTATTCTCTCATTTATAATCAAATATGTTAGACATGGTAAAACCAAATTAAATTGTGTAGATGACAGCTGAATGTAAAAATGTTAACACAAAAGTGAATTTTAACATATCTAAGTAAGACGGCTTTAAGCCCGGATGATGTAAGCTTAAAAATTTCACATGTACAATACATAGTATTTTTTGATGTTATAACTGTTGTTTTTGTAACTTCACTGCTTTGAAAGGGACATTATTGCTTAATATATATAATACGGTATTACTTTTCAGTATCTTTCTCCAATCACGAGTCCAGAAACTGAGCCTTGGAAATGGCTCGAGTAAGTTATAAAATTATGTCTGTAAATGTAGTAACATAATCTCTATTTTTTACATATCGATACATAATCAGTAGGTTTATTTTAAGTATTATATAATTATTGTATTGAATAAACAGAAAACTGGCAAGGCAAAACAAATATGAACCAGAAATTTAATAATTTTTGAATTAATATTTTTTTCAATATTGAAAAAACAATATGGTAATGTTTTTTGAGTAACAGATTTATTTGCATGATAGTTTTCTGTTTATCGTAGAATTATTTTTTTGATATTCATATCTTAATCAATGAAGATCTTTATTAATTTTTACATTTATTTCATATCTATAGTTTTCTTGTACACTCCTAAAGCTCTTAAAATTAAAGTTTTTTTAAATTATATTGTGACTCATAATGATAGCCAGTTATTTTAATTTAAAATCTGCCATTCTGATTTGTCATATGTCTGAATTCATGAACCATCTCGTTATTCTGACTTGTTCTCATTTATTTTGGTTATACTCAGATGGTTAATTAAACTTTTTTGATTTTGTTGTATATTATTTCATTCAATTTTCAATAAAATACAAGTTTGTTTGACAAACAGCAGTGGTAGGTAACAATGTAACTGTGTTACTCTATAGTGTATCTAGTAGTGAGCATCTGAATATAGTAATGTATTGTGTTTGTTATCTTTTTGTAAATTTTAGTGATTTCCTACAAACTATGTTGTCATGTATTAAATAATAGGCCAATACCCCAAGCAAACCCCTGATAACTCTTTAATCACTATCTAGAGTATAACCTTTATTGTCTTTGCTTTGAAGTGGATGCAATTAATATTGCGCACTCTATCTTTTACCTGTTAGGGATATTTAAAAAAATTGCTGATTCTTTTTGTTAGTATATAGTACGTAAAAAAAATATCATTTCTTATATTTTTAAGTATTTTTTTAGACAGTCCTAAATAAAATTCAACACAGTTAAACATAAATTTTCCAATAAAGATATGTGATGGCCTTTCTATTTTGACAAGCAATGCATTATAGTATGTACATGCGTATATAGATTAATGATGAATTGTAAAAAGTTTGAAACTCAAATATACATAAAATCCTTGCCTTTGATATTTGTTGTCATGCATGTTAATTACATACATATCCTACTTCCTTAAAAGCACTAGCACTTAATATTTATTAATAGTGGACATTAGAAATCTGTGGCATTTAAAAAATTAAAATACAAAGTACTTTTATAACTTAAAAAAAAAATGGTTCTTAATTAAAAAACAATAATTTATTTTGACCTGAAAACACTCTCATAGGCATTTGATGATCGCACATTTTTACTATAACGTATTATATTAATCATGTTTTGCCCTAATTAATATCTATCAGTATCAATATGTTATCTGTTGCAACTTTTGGGAACTCAAAATTGCCCAAAAAAAGTCTGTTTTTTGGGTCCTATTTGTGAATTATCTTTTAAAAAAGGTAATTCCCTACCAAAAAAATGCTATTTGCAGGGCTTAGTTGCAAAAAGCCCGCAGTGCTGTATTTTTATAAAGTATTGAATTTAACCTCGATTCTTTGTCGATACACACTGTTCAATCAGAAAACTTTTGTGCATTTTGTGTTTGCAACATCGATAACAGATTATATACCCCCTTGTGTTAAGTTATTTAGTCTGATGTATATTTAGTGTATGTTATTTAGAAGAAACATAACATTAATTAATTTTACTCAGTATAATTTTAAATATTATTCATTTGCAAGAACCCTTTACGTAATTAAATTTTTACCTTAACGACAGATAGATAGCTTATCCATTACCGTGACAAAAAATATTAATACACAATTACCCCACCAACAATTTTATATGGTGACATTTTATCATCATTAACTTGAATTGATGGCATATTATCACCACTAGTTCGAAATGATGACATATTATTACCGCTAATATGAAATGATGACATTTATTATTATTTTTATTGTGATAATACTGTAAATTACCTTGTTCTAGGTATTAAGACTGAAGGCGTGGAAGTCAAGGGCTATGGGAGAGATCCCCGAAGTGAGACTTCAAGCGATGGACAAGGATCTGACGGCTGAAGACCCCGATTCCACCGTGGAATGAATCTCTCTAAATTAAAACTATGATATATTAAAAATATGTTTGTTAGTGTAGTAGTTGTCTTATGCATGTAAATCGACCTTGATATAATATACTATCCAATTTTTGTTATTGTTATAATTACAGATTGTGAATTGATGAAAGGTGTGAAGAATCTGGCATTTATTTGGAAGAACATAAGGCTGAATGGCATTTTGTTTACGAATCAAGAAATTAGAATTTACATAATAGACTTAATTGTCCAGTTGATAGTGAAGAACAATAATTGTCAGTCAATTTAGATGCCTGCAGAGTCACGTAATATATCATTTTGGCCTAGGAGTTTTGGTTCCCCCATTATGAAGATGAAAGATGTATGAATGTTTTAGTATTGATGTTAATATAAGTGTCATTTTTGGTGTACACATGCCTCTTCGAGGACATTTATATGTTATTAATAATTTTATGGTAGATACTATGCAGAACTCATTTATTGTTAAGTTTAAAATTGAAAAAAAAAAGAAAACGCCTTCAAGCGCCCCAACAAATGGTTTCCTTCCCTTTCTGTTTGGAACCAGAGCACATGTGATTGCAGATGGATATCGATTTGGTTTTTGTAAGACAAAATTGTGCTTGGAGGAAAGAGTGAAAGGCTTCACTAAGTTTGTATGGGAAATGTGCTAAAAGAGTTATGCATGTAAAGTGATATTAACTATATAATATTATATTTATTTTATTTCTATAAGTATTATAATTTATTGAAAATAATCACTTTCTTCCATACATTTCCAAAATGAATTATCACTTCTACAATAATAATAATTGTTAAATGAATATCATGTTAAACAAATAATATAATTTATTCTAAGTCAAATTTACATAAAATTAATTTCATAAGAAATATTATACTGAATAGTATCGGTTTGATGCACCTACTTTTGGATATATTTTTATTTTTTATAGTGTTATTGAGAATTCCACATACAAGATAATATACACTAGTGGACTTAAGTGTGGACACTTTTCGGTTGACTTTAAAAAAAAACTTTTTTGTTCTATACAACCTTTCTAAGCCATTATTTTTCATATTCCTTGTTATATTTTATATGCTAAATTTTATTAATAAACATGCCAGACGGTGATTAAAAATTCTAAATACTATTTAAGGAAAATCAAAGCAAATGCCTTGAAAACAACGAAATTTCAGGAATAATACTTTTTAGTTAAGAGAACACTAAAATGTCACGTGTTCAGTCTAAATCAATCACAGAACGTGTAGGATTGTCATATGCTTCAATCAGGACACTTTAAGATGTAACATGGTTAGTTTGGTAATTGTGTAGTGAGCCATTGCTTAAAGTAAAGTGAAATTGTTTTTTTTGCGTATGTTGACATATTGGACGCCCAATAAAAGCTTACACTTCGCTTAACACTAACATGATTTAAAAATGGATGAATGAATATCGCATATAAGCTATTTATAAAAGTGTCCACACTTATGTCCACTAGTGTAGATGTTTGAGCAATAGAATGCAAGCAGAAAGAAGCAAACAATATTGTTTCCATTGCGAATAGCTCATTATCACTGCACAGACAATGCATAATTATGTTCTATTCCACGGCAGCTGACTTTATTCATAGTAACATTGTTGGCTTTAACAAAGGAAAAATAACATAATGCAGATTAATACATAATTATGACCCCTGGCATGTAAAAAAAATATTTATGATGTTTATTTACTGTTTTTTTTTTAAGTAAAATAATTTATAATTTAATCCTTTTACCTTGTTGTGGTATGCACCTTTTTAGTATTTATTGTATAAATTCCTACCAACACTGTTACCTCTAACACAGTGTCACAATTTTAAAGATATCACTGAAATGGGGCAATGAATGTACTTAATGGTTTATCATTTTAAAATGGAAATGATTTTGAATAACTTCAAGTTCTCCGCTTTTAAAGACAATGATGGGATGTAGTTTGATTTTTAGGAAATTATTAACTTTATGTAACATCTGTGGAGAGCACATTTACTTACAGTAAAATGTAATCATTTTGTTTGGTATTATTTAGTGTTTTATTTTATTTGTGTAGTATTTCTTTGCAATACAATGTATTGATAATTTTTCAGTATCTTAAACTATTTATTTGGTTAGATTTAGAAGGCAAAGCCTACATATGTAATGTTTACACAATGTGACTCTAAATAGAATACTCGAGGATTTATGATAAAATATTAACTACTACTAAATCAAGAATTTTTGACCTAATTATTTCTGGAAGAAGTCACCAATTACTATTTATTTCCTGTACATATTTATTACTTTGTTGTGCAATATTACCCTAGTATAAAATATTATGTTTTGGGTCTACTGGTCTATTCAATGAAAGCCTAATTATATTTTTCAACTAGCCAATATATAGGTATGTGGTTCAGGAAAATATAATAACATAACCACCAATACCTACACCAGTATCTGATAACACAACATTGTGATATTGCTTCAAAAGGGAAAAAAAATAATTAATTTGGTTTAAGTGACGTAGCTTCATTTTAGAATGACCGGGATTATTAGATCTTTTATATTAATATTTAGTTGTTGTCTTGTTTCATTCCATTTTATTATCTTCCTTATATTATTATAGTAACAAAGAAATCTGTTTTTTGCTCTTAATATTTTAATGCATATTTAAGTAATTTGTTGAAGATTTAGTTATCTAAATTAAATGCGTTTTTTATCAAACAGAAATCATTCGGCCTCCGCAGTGTAGTGGTTGACGTATATGACTTTGAGTCAGAAATTTGTGGGTTCAATTACCACGCAGTGCGTAAATATTTATTAACAAGGACGCTTCAAGTTTGACGAACCTTACAAAAAAGGCTCTACAGCTGTCGCAAAAAAACTGATGTATAACTAAAATACACTGCCTTCCAAACTGTTTTATTTTGCAATATCACAATGTATTGATACATTTAATTCCTATTGTTTTTCAATCATCTTATCTACATAAAATATTATTTAGTACTTCATATTTTGTGACCAATTGACTTTATAACTATGGACGAAAATATTTACAACATTAGATTGTGTGTTTGACACTATGTATAAACATGATTCTATGATTATGTTTATACATAGTGTATATATATATATATATAGTAAAATACTACATTTCAATAAAATTATTAATGATGTTGCTTGAAGATACGATTGCTTGCCCTTAATTTTTTTTTTCTCATGAGTTCTTTGGAAAATTTAAAAACATGATATATTTTTACTGTTTAAGTTTAAGATAATATTACTATGTATTGTCATCCTAAGAAAGAACTAAATCTTTACTTTGACTAGCCATTCACTCATTATCATAATACTAGTTTATAAATAATATGAGAACACAATTCAACAAGTTGTGTTCTTTATTGCACATGTATTATTATGGTAGATGCAGTAGTATTTGTGTTGGAAATACATAATAATATCCACACAGTTTTTTTAATATACTTTGACATGAATAGAACTTAGCAATGATATGATGAAAATTTTCACAGTAAATAGTTCTCTTATGGCGACTGCTTTGGGGGGGTTGAGGAAAGTATGTACTAATAAGTCGTATTGGTTATCTCGGTAACTTCATTTCTAAAACTATGATAAAAAATGGATACTTAGCTTTGTGCCACGTGGCGTGTAAGACGTTGTCTTTCTTAGAGGGCATTATTTACCATATATCATGTTGAATAATTTTTCAGACGAATTTCGCAGTTAACTTTTTTGCAAGAATAGAAAGGTTATAAGATTTACTTTTGTAATTTATCCTTCTATAAGATATGTATATATATTATTATATAGGTAGAACATATTTTGGTTTCTTTTGTTATTGTTTTAACTACTTTCCACGATTTTCTAAATTGTTATATAAAAAAAATACAGAAATTATCATACAAATGATTTTGTTTCATTGAATGACCCTAATGAATCATCCTCTAATATTTTAGATTGGATATAATAATCATTAGGATCCAGATTCGCATCGCAAAAGGAAGGGGTTGCCTGTAGAGATTTTTTAAATTTAATTGTTTTTCTAAGTTTAATTAAAACATGGCTTTTAACTAATTAAATTTAATTATTTCCTACTGAGAAGGGCTTTCTTGTACAAGATTTATATACCTTCACCCCCCCTCATTTTTTATTTAAAAAATTCTTATCCTCCGAAAAAATGGATTTATTAACACGTCTAAGATCAATTTAATAATATTCCACCACCAAGACATTAGCAGGGAGTAGCTTTGCCAAGTGATCTGGTGGCAGCTAACCCATTTGATTTTTTAAAGAAAAAATCGCCAAGAACCCTGTACTCTCTGAATCTATTTTGTGTATTTAAGCCCACGGCATTCATCACTTTAAAATATAAGCTTGCTTTTAAAATTTTTCAAATCAAATCATCGTATTTAATCAATCTACAAATATCACTTTCTATTCGAGCCGGAAAGTTTTAATTTAATTTTAGTAAAATACGTGATACCTAATTGACCAATAATAAAAATAGTAGGAATCGAAGTCAATATAATTTAAAAACCTACGTTTGTTTTATGGTTGCGACGATTGCTACACAAACTAACTACATAAATTAATCTTTAGACTTTACTAGCATAACATATACACGCATAAAGGCACACAACAGTAAAGAATTTTAAAGATTTTATAAAAACATTGACAAATGAAACAAACAAAAAAGTGCCTTGAAATTTTGGAACTTAAAGTTACAAGCTCGTTCCATTTCATGAATTTATACGAGAATGAACTGTAAAGTAGCACCCTCCAAAGTTTATTTTCGTACAACATAAAACAATAAAATCGGCAGAGCGGTGGTGATGTATATATATATGTTATGATTAAGGTTTTCACAGGTGTAAGATGTAGAACAATTTTCTCGGTTTACCCGCGTAACGTAGTCCTTAACGTAGTCCTATATGTGTATATATGATGTATTTATGTTGCCGGAAAGGTAAAAGAGCTGAAGCGCTATTTTAGGAAGTTTGCACCAGAGCACTAAAAAAAACAAATCTAAGAAACATTTATTTTTAGATCGTTTTCCGATTTTAACAGGCAAGGAGTCGAGTATGTTGTTGAAAAAAACAGTTTTTTTTAATTATTGTAAATTATAGTTTCCTGCAAAGTTTTCAAAGTTCAAAGCAGCCTATATTAGGGATATCCATCACATTCAAGCTATTTTCTCGTAATCACTATACTAACAATATTTATTCATTATACTATTAAGGTGATAAATAGGGCTTCCTTATTGTGAATTTGAATAACATGTACACAATGCAGGATTAATTTGTTTTGACATCAACATTACTTTTATAATACACTATGAGAATCCGTTCTATGATTTTCGGAGATAAACCAAACCTCTTTTCAAAAATCCACTTTTGTAAAGAAAATTATTATTCAACATCGACATATTTCAACGGAGAAAATTTAAATAGCTATGTGAAATCGATGAAAATATTTCAATTTTCACTAATACACCGTAATCCATCACAGCCAGGATTTTGGTATACTCTTTTTTCTGCCCACTCTTCATTCCTCTATGATAAATCGAACGATTCAATGATAGAAAGGTCCTAATTCTAATCTTCTAGTTATTTTATTACATTTGGAATTGTTCCGAAATATTCTGTTATAAAAATAAGTTTACCCTTAATACTCGTATCTTCAAATAAAAATTACACTTCCGCCTTTTGCCAAGGCGTCCTTGTCATTTAAAATAGAAACAACGTTTTGGATTACGTTCAGACCAGGCCTCTCGTGGTTTACATAATGCACTACCGGGCGGTTGAAACGAATTTAACCCATCAAATAACGATATTTTAACTGATTTCCCTTTAATAATGAGCGCCTCTGGAATTCTTCAACATGCCACCGCGTTCACGGCTCCTATTCATAAGTCTTCAGTACCTGGTTGGATTTTGAAAAAAAAAGTTAACTCATGTAGCTCAATGCTCTCACTGACTTACCTGAAGTGACAAAAACCTAAAATAGTCCCAAACTTGTGTCGGTTGAGTCGAGCCTTCTCTCAAATGGTAAATATGTTTTAGTTAGCTAAAGCGCCACAAAAGTCTTCAGAATCAAACAAGAGTTAAAGAATTTGATACAGAAAGAAACTAATAAAATTGCATATTTATCTCATTTTTTACCAACGTGTCGCTTAAGTCCTTTTGCCTTTCCAGCGACGATATAGCAAATACCTGAAATGGTCTGTCACTAATTTTGTAACCAGGTACTGATAGCTATAGAAAACAGCCGATAACAGAGACATGGGAGTTAATTCATGATATATTTTTATTTTACATAATTTAATGATTGTACATACGATTAAAAAATAAATCCCTAAAAAATATTTCTTCAAACGAGTTCCCAAATCAAATGAGCGCAAAGTCACTGGTATAGGAATATGTACCATCTCTAGTGTGCATTTCGATTGGGGAGAAGATTGCTATTGGTTGTTGACTTTGGATCGCATCAATTGTAACGTATGACACACCATAAAAACAGACTCTACGCCCAAAATACTATTATGCAGTTCGTAAAAAGTTGCCATGACAAAAAACGTTTTTTCCATACATTTTAGATAGTTGTTGAATCCACACTGATGATGCCAGCGCAATAGAAAACATAATTATACTATGATGTGGGCAGTTTTAAAATGATTTAGGAAATATTGTAAGTAAATTTAAACAATATGTTTATTTTCACGACACCTCTTTATAGATGGCGCTTATGTTTTTTGCACAGTCTGAACGTATGGTGGATCCGGCACTGGATATATTTGCCCTTTATTAATTTATTAATGCATACTTTGATATTATCAATAAATCTGCCGGACCTAAGACCCAGGTCACTCACGTTGATTGAATATTTACACAAGTTTATTAGATTAGGAATTTCCACATTCATAATTGTTTATATTATTATTTTAAGCATTTAGCTGTCACATAAGTTAAGCACTTTGTTATCATTTAATGTATAATTATTTTACAATGTTAACACTCGTTACTTTGAATCTAAACCTCATATTGTTTTGATTATTTAGCATTTATTATGGAATATAATTAACCTTATTAGTCTTATTAGTCAATCAAAAATTTTGGGGTGACCAGACATTATGAAAAGGTTTGAACACAGAGTCTTCGTAAGTTCTATTCATCAAACAAATTGGCATAATTTTTTTCTGTTATGTATATTAGCGCTGTTGGAACAGTTGTTGCAATGTTGACTGTTGACTTGTTGAACTTTATAAACTTCAGAGCTGTCGTAATGAACATTGATAATTATATGGGGGCGTCAAATACTCACTGGTTATTCAGGAATTGACTACTACATGCAACCGTAGTCCAGTCACCAATGCTTATGTACATGCACAACACTTTACAGGCAAAACCAAATATTCTGTAAAAGCTGAGCTTCTATGATTTGATTGCATTTGTTGTTGTTGAGAGTGGCGTAGATAATGCTTGGTATGTATTTATAAAGCAAACATGTTCAGACATACTGTCATATTACCAGTTTTGGAATGAGCGTCTATAAATACACCGTCCATGATCGAATCCTTAGTTATGTCAAGTTACCCAAAAACTCTTCTCCACTCTAACCGTTCTTCTGATCACAACCTCACATCCTCTTTCACCATTGAGATTGAAGCTCACAGGGGTACCACAACTCATAAGCGACACATGTAACAGAGATAATAATCAAAGGACGTTCGTATGGCTCTTGAAATCTTCGAGGTTAATATTCAAGATACCAATAGGCCAAGAGATGTTATTTACTAGCACCATAACCTGTGTTACGCTGTGCTGAGCCATCACATCTGTTATATCATGTGGAATACATAGCAGATCATGGTGTCGCCTCTCACAGTAGTTATTCGGTAAAACAATTTATAGCATTTTAGGAGGCATGGATTAGGTATCTATAAAATCACTAATATTTTTATATTTTGTTACTGGAAGGGCTCCACTCCTTCTCGATCGAAGATTTTGGTATCGCGCCTCAGCGGGCAAATCTTCATGATGCATAAATCATAGGTACTCGGTGTGCATTCTCATTTATAGATACCAGAGAATCCAAGTCCAGTTGTATTTAATACAATCTACATTATTGCAAATTTTCATGAGCAATTTTAGATTGTCGGCAAAAACCAGGCAAGTGGCATGCAGGATGTATTCTTATAGGTCGTCAGAGCGGTGCTTAAAATGTTTCGGTGAGACCACAACGGTTGCGCTGAACGTTTTTAAGGACTTCGACTGAGTTTGGCACTAAGGACTTGTCAACAAACTGCCATCCCCGCATCCTTGTGTACGTGAATTGCCGATTTTTTTTGGAGGAGGTCGATTCCGACGATTGGTGACGGTGTCACCTCTTCCTAACATTCAATTAAATGCGGGCATATTGACAACTTAGTCTACTGCAACGGAAGCAATCTTCTCAAGAAGCCTTCAATTGACATGCTTGGTGTAACCTGAAATGACCAGCTGAAGCACGGGGACTCTATCGAAGCCAGAGTAAAGTTAGCCTCTCAGAAGTTGGGGGTATTGTACAGAGCCCGCAGATACTTTAATAGTTCGTTTTATAGATTATCCTGTCTTAACAATCAAATGGCAATCTTTGGAACACAGACGTCAGTTGGAAATGATTTCCTTATTCAACTGGTATTTCAATGGAAGATGCTCCGAGGAACTTGCGTCAATGATCCCTTCGGCACTGGCGCATAGCCAGAAAACTCGCAAAACGTGCGCCCGGTTGACAATCGATACATGAGAATGTGTCGCTTCTACGACTCGTTCTTGTGTTCAACAGCTCGACTGTGGAATAGTTTGCCGCCCTCTTTGTTTCCTCCCTCCCACAATATAGGTATCTTCAAGACTCAGGTTCACTCCTTCCTTTCCTCAAAAAGACCTTCCACACAGCATTCTCAAAGATGACATAGGCCTTGAGAGAAATAATTTTAGGAGGCCTATATTTTTACTACACTATTTTTTATTATTATTATTTAATTGAATTATTTTTATATTTGTATTATTATTAATAATTATAATATTACTTTTATTTTTTTAAAATTAACTCTGTTGTATGTCAATGTCAGTAGAAAATTTTCATCATAATCTATTTCTCATTTATCTTCATCAAAAAATGAATTTACTTGTTTTTTTTTATTTTAAAATTTCACAAATTATTGTTTTAAAAACCTTTGGAACAGCATATACTGGTCTATAGTAATGTATTTTTTTACTCCTTGACTTGTGTATTGGGCTTACCTTAGAAAGTTTTCAAGATTGGGGAAAGGTGAAAGTTGATATACTAAGGTTGATTATGAATGAAAATAGTGTGTACAAATTGATAATACGAGTTTATAAAAAAAGTAGGGATTTGCATAGTTTATTATCGATAAATAATGGTCCCCTCAGTATTTTGTAAACTTTTAGCTTATTTACAAAGTTAACATTGTAATATTGCTTACTCAAGTACCTACTTAAAATAATAAAACAAGCATCTGATCACGTGTTTGAGATATGTGTTGTGTGTACATCATACTATATATAAGGGAATAAAATATGGAGCAAATCACTTCACTCATCGTTGAGTTACTGTACCAAGAAGAGTATTTTGTTTTTGTTGTGTTGTGAAAAATACCAGAGATAAAAGGTAAGTCAGAAATGATTTTTATTTATTTAACAATTTGCATTCACTGTGTTTATAAAAAAACAACCGACTTTTTCTGGTTTTGAAACCGTGAATAATAACTATTAAATATTTTATTCTTGTCATTTTTTTTCTCCTAAAAACACAATAATTTAAAAAATATAATATTACAAAGTAAGAGATGCATACATTACCTTTTTCTATTTATAAAAAAGTGAATGCGGTCTAAAGTTTGGAATCATTTTATCACTGATCCCCTCATACCTCGGATGTCCACGATAATTATAATTGTTTTGAATTTTATGTTGAATGTCATATTCAGAGTAAAGCTACTAATTTATGAATTTATTCTTTTAGAATGGAAATATCAACTTATTTTCTGAAAATAAATTTGCAGAAACTTTCAATTAAACTTTACTTTTAACAAAGTGAAATGATTAATTTAATTGTCCAGGAGATCTGCGCACTGTAATTTTACTGTGATATTAAAATTTTATAAATCACTCAAAAAGTTTTCTCTCTCGCATGTACTACTTGTCTAGTTGAGATATTACGGAGAGTTGGTAAATTATTTTATGTGCTGTTAAAATATGCATCTAAATAAATATTTTTACTTCCAATTTTTATTTAAATTATTATTTTTTTTATTTTTATATCGGGTAATACAATATGGTTGAATGCCCTGTAAGGTGTGTCTATCTTTTGTGTGTAATCTTTTCTACATCAAATCCAATTCTTTGTGCAAATTTGTTTGTCTTTGTTTTATTAATTATGAAAATGAAATAAAATATTGACTGAAATATTGGTGAAATTAATTAGGGTATTTTTTAACCGAATATGACCAAACATAATGATTTAGTCAGTTAACTCATAGTTTCTTTGTGATACACCTGTGCATTTTTTTTCTAAATGGGAGGTAGTACGATGGAGCCAACTTGTATATTCAAGAGTATCAAGTGTTTTTGTAATTTGTTTGCAGGTAGTTCCGCAGAGCTACGCCCGGCGGTGCACTTCCAACTCATGACAACCTCCAGCGAGAGCCGGGCTTCTCGTTGACATGGTTACCATGAGTTGGAAGTCGTGCAGCAGCCGGATGAGGAAATTGAAGAACATGTTGTCCACAAAGAAGCAATTCAGAGTAGCGGCTTGCCTACTTCGCAGTGTATCCCTTCGGGAAGAAACCTGGATATCGGCACACATCAGAACAGGTGGATGCCAGTCATACCTTAGCAAAATATATGATCTGTAGAGGGCTGAGATGCTGAGGGGCTCCTCGAGAGCAGCCTGAATATAAAATGCTCCAAGTCCCTGAGAACTATGCTATCACTAAGGAACACCATTGTATGAATCTATATATATATATATATCATTCCTTTAGCGTGCTAAGATTATAGAAATAACCCTTTCAACGGTCGTGCTTATCCAATGTACAATGATATGGAATGCAAAAGATTGGTCTTTGCAGAGCGACATATTACCAGTTAGTCGAATTGCTACTTTCCTATCGGGGGTCCAACATCTTACGATTGCTAAATAACAAAGACCAATTAGGGCCCCAGCACGAAACATCGATATAGATTTTATTGACAATGTCGGTAATTTGGAATCGTTTCAGACAAACAAACGACAGTTCTCATCGACTAACTTAAGCATGTTTAGTAGACGTGCGTTGTCGTTTGTTCGTTGGCGAACTGCAGCGGGCTCGGAAACGATTCCAAATTCCGACATTGTTGATAAAATCTGTATCAAGGTTTCGTGCCCGGGCTCCAAATCCATTATTCCATATCAATATCGATATAATATATCTATATATATAGTTTTTTTTAAAGTTAGAATAAATATTATCGATCACCTTTTTATCCAATAATAATGGTTTGTGGGAACTATTTACATAGGAAATAATATCTTTTTACAAAGATAGACATAAATTCAGTAAGTAATCTTCTTAGAAATAAGTAAAAGCACGGATGTTACCTATTACGTTTAGTGAAGACGGTTTGAGATTTGTTGAGATCTGTTTGTATTAAGAATAGTGGTAAATCACTTACTGTATAACAATTGTCCAATTATTTAGTTTTTTTTATTGTTTCAGAATATGTTAAGCTTATTGGTCAAAATATGAAATGGTCATCTTACTTCTTTCACCAAGTACCAATGTAATAATTAATGCTCTATGTGTTAACTACTGAACGATCATTCGCACACCTGCATAGCATTTCTTACTATCTATTCTGAAGGCAATGCATTTCTTTCTTTTAATAAATAATATTAATAAAGATTTCGGCTAATATATTAAGTTAACGTAGAACAGTTGGTGTTGGAGTGGGCTAAGATCAGGGGTAACCGAGTTCGGTGGGCTAGAGAAGATAATATCCAAGTGAGCCGACATCAGATGAATTAATAGTTTTTTTTTTGTAGGTTTTTAAAAGTTTTATTTTTACAATGGAAATGGGTCCTCTCTCAAATTATGACAGTATTCAGATTTTATATTTTTTAAATCAATATAATGGCGGATTACATCTGGCTACATGCAGTGACTCATATACATTTGTTGGAAACATTTATCTTCATCTTTTTAACAATATTTACAAAAAAAGTTTCTAATCAAAACGATAAAATATTAAATACAGATAATTTACCAATAATTGTTAAAGTACATACTAAAATATACAGAGAAATTTTCAAAACGTATAGTTTTTCATGAATTAATATTATGTAAATTCATGCATAATGGGGGTCGGCTGATGAATGACGTGATGCATTGTTCCTCGCCCACTGACAGAAGTTTTTAGAAGGAACGGGTTATCCCAATCCTTTATTTTGAAATTAAGAAATAGTTTGTAAAGAGAAGAGAATTTCACATTGCACAAACTTATTAAATATAATATAAATTATTATTTATTAATTTATATTATTCATTATCCATAATTACTAAGGGCTGCATAATAAAGCAAGCAATGCAATTTTACACAATTTTTGATTTTTACAATTTATTATTTTAGTGGAATAAAATTTAACATAATTTCATTAAATAAATTCTTTTTTATTTTATAATATTATATTTATATGTGTAACATATGTACACTAAAGAGAGAGTTTTTTTTAAATTTGTTTTAATAACAATTAAGGTTACTTAGATAATAGCGTTTTTTATTTAATTTTTTGGCTTTTTTCTTTCTTTTATAAAAGAATGTGTTTCTGGTAAGTAAAATCATTTTGGCTGTAGTTGTAAATATACTTATTCATCAAAATAATCTTAAAGTAATCTGTTTACCAAGTAGCGTACCTGCCTTCCTTCTAATCTTAAATATTATCTAACACTATAATATAAAAGCCACAATTAAATCACAAGTAAGTTACATATTAAATGTATATATATTTTGATAATTGTGTTTATTTTTATAATCTTGTATTTACTTTCTCTAAGCGTGAAAACAACTTATTCGAGTTTATGTCAGTGGTGTGCATCGAGCGTTTGCTATGAGGTTGCGCAATTTTAAACTTTCACACAAAATCTTTTTTTTTAAAACCACTCGAAGTTTATTAAATCTATGCGCGACTCAATGCACACCACCACTAAATCGTAAGTACATTAGTGATAGAACATTTGTAAAAATATTTTTGGGTAGCATAGTATGTAGACATTTAGATACATGTCGATAATAATATATACACAATATTATCATTTTTTTTTGTAGATGATTAGTTTTGGGTAGCTTTATAAAATGTTTACAATCCAGGTACTATAAAAATGTTCAATGCAAATTTATTAATATAATATTGAAACAATAATAACAATAAAAAACAAAAAGCCTAAAATTTGTAATTTTAATCCAAAATACAGCACAAACATTTTGGCAGCTTTCATTACATCCTTAGGATACGCCAAACTCCCATTCTGAATCAGGAAATTAT